>BOPN01005265.1:78789-81289 GCA_017312705.2 Penaeus japonicus
TCTTTTTTAAATAGATATTCGATAGTTTTTTTGCTTTACGTAATTATTGCATCAGTGTAGCCATTGTATTTACATATATTATGTCTGCTGTAATTGTTATCATGTCCATCGAATATAATTTGCACATGTATGCTTCTGCTACTGTATTCTATATGATGCAATCATCAATGTAATATGTATCTTTCATGTTACTCTAACTGTTATGTATATATTCTACTACATACACATATATACATACATATACGTACGCTCGTTGCTTCACCTATCTGTCTCCCCTCTCACGCTAGACATAACAGTGTTGTTTTGTCTTTCCCTTTGCAAGAGCTATGTATTGATGCAACACTTCCCTCATCACATTCCAAATGTCACATGTCACAAGAAAACACGTGATTCACACATCTCCTGAGACAAGTCACACATTGTGGTAGAGAGTCTCCTCTCGGGGAGCAGAGGAGCAACACCTCGCTCCCCCTCGGAGGAGCAGCCCTCACTCCAACGTCCTACTGTTTAAGCTTATCAATAAAGCAAGAAAGCTGTTCCTGCCGTGTTCTTCACACCCTAGGCCACGTTACCCACATAAAGCAGTGTCCAAGTCTCGGACCTGTTAAAATCAGTAACGGTAAGGCTAAGAAAACACCTTCTAATAACTGGACCAACATATACTTAGGCCAATTATGCACATTACAAACGCCAAGAGGAAGGAAAGTCTAGCAAAATAGCAATACTAGCTAAAGTGGGAGGAATGATTCAGTAGTAAATAAACAAACACACACACACACACACACACACACACACACACACACACACACACACACACACACACACACACACACACACACACACACACACACACACACACACACACACAAAATTCATTCATAAAAAAATCACCAGAAAGTATTCATTCATGCAAACATCGCCGGTATTAATCCACAGCATAACGGAAACTGAAATCAAATTACACACCACTTAACACGAGAATACTCACTGTTATTAGAAATGATGATAATGGGATAAATGCTAATTCATGACTAATGGGTTGTATCATAAAAATGGTGTTCACTATGGCTTTTCATTTAAAATGATCTTTGTATCAGAGTATTACAGAAGTTCAGTTGGACTGCATATCATAATCTGTGACATTCCTAAGCTGAACATATTGCGCAGGTTAGCTTTTTTGAGTTAATATTTCAATTGAAGTTAGGTTAGTTGTTGGGTTGTTAGGTTATAGCGCCGGTTCCTAATGGGAGTTGTTGATGTCCACAATGTGTTAGGTAAATCCAGTAACGAATTTCTATCTTAAATAGACTTCTCTAAAAGCAATCAACTGTGACCATTTTGATGACCGTTTGGGTTTGAAAATTACTTCTTGATATGGTCTACTGATTCAACTCAGCACCATTATCTGTTCAAATACGTTCCACGGAATAAAGTTCATTGCGACAAAATGTAGAAATTACTGAATAACTACAAACTACACCTCGCCAGAAAAGTAATTTTGGCGAAATGTAATTCAAAATTCAAGTACATCCCTTCGACTTCATTTTGGCGAAATGTAATTAGAAATTAGAGTACATCCCTTCGACTTCATTCACACTTTTAGTTCACGCTTCTCTGAAACATTTAAAATGCGTAACTGCAATTGCTTCACTCTTCTTCAACAACCAAATCGCCAAAATGGATATCTAGAAAAAGTATTGCATATATAAAATTCCATCTCACACTCGCTAAACGCAAGGCTTCCTAATTCAAAATGTTCTATAATACGTTCAAGCTTTCTCACCGGTTGTGTGAACTGGTGGCTTATTCTTATACTGTGGCATATTTCTCTTAATAATGATAATAAGGATGATAGTGATATTGATAACGATAATAATAACAACAATGGGGATGATAATAATGATAACAATGATAAGGTTAATAGGAATAATGACAGTAGTAGTGATGATAATGGTAATGGTTAGGATGATAATAATGACATGAATAATAAAAATAGTAACTATAATGATGATAATAGTAAAAATAGTGATGGTGATGACATTGATAATATTAATAGTTGACTCAATTAAAAAAA
Source organism: Penaeus japonicus (assembly GCA_017312705.2). Taxonomy (NCBI): domain Eukaryota; kingdom Metazoa; phylum Arthropoda; class Malacostraca; order Decapoda; family Penaeidae; genus Penaeus; species Penaeus japonicus. The sequence continues at coordinate 80,864 of BOPN01005265.1, forward strand.
CGCAACAAATGGAAAATCCATTGATGACAACAAAGAATTAATTCGAAAAGAGAAAATAAGGAATAAAACAACCAAAATAACAAGATTATTAATCATAAAAATCTACATAAGTAGAAAACAAACGATAACCAAAAACTCCCACAATACCATTACCAACAATCGAAGCATAAAAAACAAGATAATTACCAAAAAAGGTAACACAAAAAAAATAATCATAAAAACAAACAAACTAAAAGGATAAAGAAAAAAAACAGATTACTCCAAATTTATATGAAACTACAAAATCAATAAAATAATCATATAAACAAACAAACAAACTAAAAAGGTAATAAAAGAAAAAAAAACAGATTACTCCAAATTCCAAGGGAAACCGAGCCAAGGAAAATCCCAAAACAATTCCTCTGCTGAAGCGACGAAGGAACATTT
>BOPN01005265.1:88789-91289 GCA_017312705.2 Penaeus japonicus
CATTTATTATTATTATTATTATTGTTATTGTTTTTGTTATTATTATTGGGACTTGCTATTGTTTTTGTTTTTATAAATTGTTAGTAAGCTTGTTATTCATATTGGTTCACTAATTCCACACCCAATCCAACAGACAAACACGGAGGCGACTTCATCGGAAATGGAAGCAGGCAGTGAACAACTTCGCGAATCTCCTGATCTCAGTCGCACCCAAACAACAACGACACGTCCTCTCGCAGTCGCCAGTGCAATGGCATCGGTATAAGTGTTTGTGAAAAGGTTGTTGGGTGCCGTGCTGTGTCCCTGTGTCGGAGATAGTTTTTTGCCGACATGCGGTCACGGTGTTGGATAACAAGACGGCATAGAAACAGCCAAGTGAAAAGGGATTGATGGGATTGATCGATTGCAGAGTGCAGTTTGGCGAGGGAGAGGTTTTACGAGGCAGGGTGGGGGAGGTGTGCAAACGAAGGAATAGTTAAGGTCGTTAAATCGGCTGACCTTTAGAGATGGAGCTGGGGAAGGAGACGCATGAGGAGGAAGAGGACGAGGAGGAGGAGAAGGAGGAGGAGGAGGTGGTCAAAGTAGGGGAAGCTTGTGTAGAGGTTAAGGGGGGCATATTGCAGGGAGCTAAGGACAGGGGCTCTCTGAAGGACTACAAGGAGGAGGAGGAGGAGGAGGAGGAGGAGACGGACGAGAGAAGGGAGGACGCTAAGAGTGCCGAGTGGGAAGGCTTTGACATGGACATTAATTCCGAAGAGTTCGTCGTCATTGATGAGATGAACGAGACTGATGTGGCCGAGGAGATGGACCTACCAATGTCCGGGGAGGATGAAGTTGATCCTCGGATCCCCAAGGAGGGAGGGGGAGAAGGAGAAGGAGGGGATAAAGAAGGGGAGAATAGAAAAAGCCCCACTAGTTGTGAGAAAGAGACAGGAAAAGAGAGTGGCAGTATGAATGAGGTAAATGGTCATCTCACTGAAGGGGAAGATAACCCTGCGTGTGATGAGAGACAACTGCCTTGTGGTGGAGGAAGGCACGAGTTGCCCAAAAAGAGTGAGGCAGTGTGTAAATCCGAGGGGATGGGGTCTGGCAAAGAGGATGCGAGTGAGGTGACCATTGCAAAGGGCACAAAAAGTGAAGAAAGAACTCCAAGTGGAAGTGATGAAATAGCGGTAGAACATTTAGAAGGGAAGGAGGAAGGAATTTGTGTAAATAGCAATTTTTCAAATGAGGGGAGAAATGAAGTGACAATCTCTCACGCGGATGAAAGTTCAACCTCGCAAGATGGCATCTCAAATCAGCCAGAAGAGTCATCCAGCACAGGGAAAGAGGGCTCAAAACCATCATCGGCCTTTGAGGAGTGCGAGAGTAATCCTCACGATGCCAAAGAGAAACCTGGAACGGACGCCGGAAATAGCGTGATGCCACCAGATTTGCCCTCGTCTTGTCGGGGAGAAAACAATCCAACCCCAGTGCGACCGGCAACAAATCAACAACAGGGTGAGGGAAAAGACGCGTTACAGGGACGTAATACACATGACCCTGACACTGCCATGCAAAAGGGAGACGTGAAGTTAGGAGGGGAAGGCGGGGAAGAAAAAGACAGAAACAGGGAGCAGGACAATAAACATGAATCAAAAAGTGAGGAGGAGAGGAAAGATAAGAATCAGCAGCCAGAGAATCAAACAAAGGGAACAGAGAGTGACAAAAGCAAAAAGAGCCAAATTGAGAGAACAAAGAGCAGCTCGAGCGAAAGAGTGAAACACGGTCCTAATAGAGAAGAGCCTCAGCAAACACCTGATCCATCAGCGACTCCCAACAGAGTGGGAACTTGTGGATCAGACAAATCTCAGAGCGATCAGCAAAAGGGTAGCATGCACGACCATCACAAAGAAAAAGAGGAAAGGAACAAACACCACAAAGACAAGAGGAGATCAGATGACAAGAGAGAAGGAACGGGAAGGTCGACAAGGCACGTGAATCACAGAGGCACCAAAGAGGAGAGCAGAGGTGCTGCAGAAAGCAACAACAAAAGTACCTCCTCTTCTGGCAGAACAGCAGAGGCGTCCGCAGCAAAGGAAGAGGAAGGGACCTCCAGAAAGACCATCTCTAAGAAAGACCAGACAGAAGAAGCCAGTGTCAAGAGACCAGACAGCAGGAACAAGTCCTCAAAGAACAGTAACAGCAAGAACAACAACAGAAACAGCAACAGCAACAGCAGTAGCAGCAGTAGCAGAGAGAAGAAAGCCTTGTCGAAGAGAGAGAGAGAGGAAGTGGAAGACTCCAGAGGTAGGAAGATGCCGAGGAGGGAGAACATGAACGAGAGAGACTTAGAGGACGAGGAACTGCAGAAGTTCTTGGAAATGTCAAAGGTTTGTACGAGTGAGGCTTTTGCTGGCGTTTCCTGTGATTGGATAGTTCTGTTTATGCCTTATTTTGGTGATATATATATATATATATATATATATATATATATTAGAGAAGAAAGGGCTCATGCTTA
>BOPN01005265.1:96289-102244 GCA_017312705.2 Penaeus japonicus
ATCAAGTCTCTCTTTTTCTCTCATTCACTTCATTCCCCTCTCTCCTGCCAGGACATGTTATTTGCTCTAGACTAACTAATGGCACGATGCAATGAATTTGTTTCAGCTCTGGAAGAAGTCAGAGGCAGCACGCCCCGCGCTCAGTGAGTCCATTGGAGAAGGATCCAATGGCTCGAGAGGCAGTCAAGTCCCTCCACCATATCCACAGCCGCGAGTGCGACATGTACAGACAGCAGCCCCAGGCACATCCTGACTACGGCAAGGAGTACCGGGCTTTCTTTGAGCGGAAAGCCCATCAAGTGGTCCTCCTAGGCGGCGATCCTTCGTGCTACGACATATCGGAAGAGTGGGCGAGCTTCTGGTCCGGCCGGATGGAGGAGATCTTCCGCGAGAGTTGGAAGAAGAAGAAGAGAGAGTGTTTGGCACTCCTTCGACCCGCTGCGTCGTCGTCTTCGTCGTCGTCGTCTTCGTCGTCGTCCTCGTCGTCGTCCTCGTCGTCTTCGTCTTCGTCATCATCTGCATCGTCCTGTGATTCCTCAGAGGCTCTAGGACATGAGAGCGAGGACTCGGAAGGAGGGCGTCGGCACGAAGGCAGGTCACGCAAGCGGAAGAAAGGAAAGAGCAAGAAGAAACAGAATTCCAACAGGAGAAAGAGACCCAGGTTGGACTTCAAAGCAGGGGAAGGTAGAGCTTCGAGCAAGAGGAACGGGTCACCTGAAAGGGGCAAGTTCAGTGAAGGAGGGAATTTAAATGATAGGAGTAGGTCAGTGAGAAACGTAACTTACTTGGATAATCTGAACGGGAAAGGAAATATGGCGAGGGTTGCTGAAGGATCCCCTCGATATTCTAGTCCTGCTGGGGACGGCCGTCATTCCTTACCAGACATGGGAAGAAGAGACGATCCCATGGAAGCTGCAGCTAGAATGCAAGGAATTCAAGAAACAAGTGGCATTAATCGTAGACATCCTTTGAGGGAACCCACCGCGGAAGCAGAGAGTATAGAATTGGATCTTTATAGCTTGGCCTCCAAGGTGAAGACAAGTTTGGATGACCCGCAGTTCAGCAACCAGAAACTAAAGGAAATCTTAAGGAATCAACAACCAGAATCAGTCACAGATATTTTTGCCAATCTCTTGCAAGGAACAAGCCCTAAGTCTCGCAATCCCTCCGACTTAGCCAGTGCAAATGCCCCTTCAGCCAGAAGCCATGAGTCATTCAACAGATCTGTGAGAGAACAGAAGTCAGATGTATTACACTCTGGTGAGGGCAGAGGTGAAGATAGGCTCCCTCTTGGGAAGATGGGCAGTACCTCACTAGATATGTTTCACCTAAATATACCGGAAACTATTACCAGTTACGAGTCTAGGGTCATAGGCCTTTTGAATCTTGACGGGAGAGAAGCTCCAAGAGCGAGGGCACCAGAACCGCCAACCATTGGAACCTCTGAGGCACCAGTCCGTTACCCAAGACATTCCGAGTCTCGCAATTCACCTGCTGTCTCGCAGACCCATCGACCACCAACTGTAACTTCAGAAGAAGGTAGTTGTAGCAATTATTTTGGCAGCCCTCAAGACCGGGAAAACTCTGGCTCGTCAGAGAGATTCCGCCAGGGTGATTCCTTGAATTACGAAGTGAGGGGCTGGGACTCGCAACCACCCGTTGAACGAAGAGAACCTCCAGGAGTGAATGCCCGGACCTCAAGGCCTCCAGGACTGAGGGCCTTTGAGCCCCCAAGCCATCAGTCAAGCTTCCTGGAATCGCTCAACTCCCCCACCCCTTCCCAGGTGATTGGGTCTCCGTCTGCGACATCCGAAGAGGTGATGGACGTGCTGAAGATCTTGGACCGAAACGGAGAGAGGCTGGGCGACCTCAGGTACCCGATCAAGGTGCTGTTCGAAAAGGCCCTGAGGCTGCAGCAGAGTGGCCAGGGCGCCATGAAGATCTTCTCCGAGAGCGAGAACATCACGCTCATGAAGGTCATCAGCAAGAGGATGCTCCGGCTCTCGAACGACGGGGCGCTGAGCATCATTCAGAAGGTGATCATGCAGGAGGCGTGGGAGAGACTCAACAAGCTGCTCGAGCAGGAGAAGGAGAGGAAACTGCATGACTCGGCCGACATCAAGAGCATTGCCCGCGCTTGCCTCAGGAAGAACGTCGAGGCTACCCTGACCTTCATCCGAGATGCTCTGGCCTACGAGGGCCACATGGACATCTCGCAGGAGGTGCTCAAGAGGATCTACCTCACCGTCAAAGAAGAGCAACTCAGTATGCTCTCGGAAAGAGGAGGTCGATCAGGGCTGGAGTAGCATGCATCCCTTTTCTTCAGAGTTTGATCCTCTCTGCTCGAGTAGGATCCATTTTCTTCAGAGTTGGATCCCATCCCATAGAGTTGGATCCTCTCTGCTGAATTAACGATGATCCCTTTTTTTTATATATAAGAGTCGAATCCACATGTCCTCTTGGTTACTCCATCGGTCAAAGAACATCGTCCTTGGATTGGAGTTACATCTAGATTTTGATGTAAGAAAAGATGCTCCTGGTCATCAGGAAGGAATTTCTGTTGCTGTATCCCATTACTTCTGTTACTTTATGAAATGATTCTCTATCAAATGTTGATAAACTGCACACATGTCACCTTGTTGTACGAGCAATTGGATAGTTATCCCCTTGTTTTCTCATAATATTGACACAATAAACTTAAAATCAAAATGCATTCCATTGTATTTTGGATTTCGATGCCTCGAAATTTTCGTTTCTTTTTTTTATTTTTTTTTTTAGTTTTAGTTTTAACATACAATTGTGAAAAAAGTTGCGTGAATACAAACAACCACGGATTAATCATGATAAAGTGGTTATTAAGTCTTATACATTGCGTTTGAATGCGACGTTGTATAGTTTCGACTTACTTAGTTTCATGCTAAGGAAAAATATGACAATAAACAAAGAATCAAAAACAACAAAACCCATGTTGCAATGCTAAAGTTCCATATTTCGTAATGTATATAATACGGAAAAAAAACACGTAACAGGAATGTGTATCTCTCTTATTCGGAATTCGTAATGTCTTATATTACGTTTTTATACGTTTACTCGAAAGAGGAATGGGTTATATTACGTTTTTATACGTTTTTATACGTTAGCTGAAAAAGCTATTCGTTCTTGTCCTATTATTTGTTATAAAACTATATTTTGGCGTCCTTGCATTTCATATTTTTTTTTCAAGATTTTGTTTGTTTGTGTTTGTTCTGAATCGTCATTGGTTTTTAAGGTACTTAGATTTACTTTGTCGAGAGGATTATAATCCGTGTCACTTCCTCATTTGTTTTTGAATCGCTGCCGTTGTTAAATTTGATCGATTTTTATGCAGGTAATATTATGATATATATATATATTTTTTTTTTTGGGCCATGCATTATTATAATCTATTTATAATTTCCTGAAAAAAAAGAATCAAATCAAACTCGATATTTTCAGTTTCGAAAGATTAACGGTTTCGGTGTGTGTGTGTGTGTGTGTGTGTGTGTGTGTGTGTGTGTGTGTGTGTGTGTGTGTGTGTGTGTGTGTGTGTGTGTGTGTGTGTGTGTGTGTGTGTGTGTGTGTGTGTGTGTGTGTGTGTGTGTGTGTGTGTGTGTGTGTGTGTGAGTGTGTGTGTGTGTGTGTGTGTGTGAGTGTGAGTGTGTGTGTGTGAGTGTGTGTGTGTGTGTGTGTGTGTGTGTGTGTGTGTGTGTGTGTGTGTGTGTGTGTGTGTGTGTGTGTGTGTGTGTGTGTGTGTGTGTGTGTGTTTGTTTGTTTGTTTTGGGGGTAAAGTTTGAAAAGTACAAATGGGTTATTTAGGGGAACAAAAGACTTACTTTTGGTATCCTTAGGTACACTGGTTGTATTTGTAGATCTCTCTCACGTTCTATTTCTCTCTTTCTTTCTCTTTCTTTCTCTCTTTCTCTCTTTCTCTCTTTCTCTCTTTCTCTCTTTCTCTCTTTCTCTCTTTCTCTCTCTCTCTCTCTCTCTCTCTCTCTCTCTCTCTCTCTCTCTCTCTCTCTCTCTCTCTCTCTCTCTCTCTCTCTCTCTCTCTCTCTCTCTCTCTCTCTCTCTCTCTCTCTCTCTCTCTCCCTCCCTCCCTCCCTCCCTTTCCCTCCCTTTTCCTCAATTCACCCTTACCCCTCCCTCCCTCCATCCTTCCTTCACCCTTTCCCTCACCCTCACTCCCCCCTTTCTCTCTCTCTCTTTATCTCTCTATCTATGTCTCTCACTCTCTCTATCTATCTCTCCCTATCTCTATCTCTATTTATCTCTCTCTCTCTCTCTCTATATATATATATATATATATATATATATATATATATATATATATATATATGTATATCTATTTATCTCTCTCTCTCTTGCTGTTCGTATAAAGAATATAAGCTTAACGGTTGAATATAGCGTATTAAAACGGATTTTACTTTTGCAGTCTGTACTATCTCTATTTATTTAAAGAATCATTATCTCCATTTGCGAGAGAGATACTTGCCTTTATCTCACAAAATTTCGGGGATTCCCAAGGTTGTGTATTTTTGTTTTTAAGTATTGTCATCATGATTTTCATTATTATTATTATTATTATTATTATTATTATTATTATTATTATTATTGTTGTTGTTTTTATTAGTATTATCACTTTTATTATTATTATTAGTATTGCTGTTGTTATTGGTATTTGATATTATTTTTATTATTTTTATTTTATTTTTATTATTATTATTACTATTATTATTATTATTATTATTATAATTATTATTATCATTGTTATTGTTATCATTATTGCTATTATCATTGTAGTTATCATTATTATTATTATTATTATTAACGTTATTATCATTATTTCTACTTGTAATATTATTATTATTATTTTCACTATTACTAATACTATTATAGCGAATATTCTTATTATTATCATCATTATTTTTGTTATTATCATTATTATTATTTTATTATTATTATTATTATTATTATTATTATTATTATTATAAGATTTTGTTTATCCTTGATGATAAGACATGCATATCATTCTAATAAGAATATATTTTCTCCCTCTATATATATATTTGGAATCACCATTTCATTATTCGTGTAGTTTGGAAACATTACGAAATCACACCTTTGAAATGTAATGCAACCTATGACATTAATAAACATGTCATTATAAGTGTATTTAAAATTTGTATTTTTTTTTTTTTTTTTTTTTTTTTTTTTTTGAGTTCGTGTTTAGAACGATGTGTCAAGGTCTTTTTGTAAACCTTTTATTGTAAAAGACTTGCGTTCAAAATACAAGGAGATATATTTGAATTTTATGTAATTAAAGTATAAACTTACACGTGTTTGTAAATGTGTAAATAAAGTAATGACAAACCATATTCTTTTATTATATTTGCTATATATATATATATATGTATGTATGTATGTATGTATCCATGTATATGTATATATATGATATCGTATACTTGTACACCTCACATATATCTCTATTTTCCTGCTCTCTCTCTTTGTTTTCTCTCTCTCTCTCTTCTTTTCTTTCTTTATTTCTCTCTCTCTCTCTCTTTCTCTCTCTCTCTCTCTCTCTCTCTCTCTCTCTCTCTCTCTCTCTCTCTCTCTCTCTCTCTCTCTCTCTCTCTCTCTCTCTCTCTCTCTCTCTCTCTCTCTCTCTCTCTCTCTCTCTCTCTCTCTATCCCCGCCCCTCCTCTTTCATTTTTTCCTCTCAACCTTCCCCCCTCCCCCTCCCCCCCGCCTCGCCAAGCAAAGAGAAAGCAAATATCACTTTCAGAAATTAATTTGAGGTCGTTCGAACAACTGCTTTGCTTTTTTATTTGGCAGCAGGGGACCGTCAATGGCAGTGCCTGGTTGGTGTGGGGGTGGCACTGCCGGTCTCCGATTTTTATGCTTTGCTAGGAGGTAACTATAGATGTGTGTGTATATATG
>BOPN01005266.1:0-2500 GCA_017312705.2 Penaeus japonicus
ATGACCCAAAAAATGATGCTGATAATTACAGCAACGGTAATACCAACGTTGAGAATAACATGGTCTAGTGACAGTGGCTTGTGATAATAGCGATGATAAAAAATAGTACTATTTATGAGTGATGAGAAACAACATTAATATAAAACAACATAAAACATGCAACATTACAAATTTATTGTTGATTTAGATTAGAGAGAGAGAGAGAGAGAGAAATTGAGAGAGAGAGAGAGAGAGAGAAAGAGATTGAGAGAGAGAGAGAGAAAGGGAGTGAGAGAGAGAGAGAGAGAGAGAGAGAGAGAGAGAGATTGAGAGAGAAAGAGAGAAAGAGATTGAGAGAGAGAGAGAGAAAGAGATTGGGAGAGAGAGAGAAAGAGATTGAGAGAGAGAAAAAAAAGAGAGAGAGAGAGAAAGAAAGAAAGAGAAAGAGAGAGAGAGTGAGTGTAACCCACCACTGCCAACAGTTTTAACCCGTTCGTACCAGTTGTTGTAACCCGCTGCTAGTAGTTGTAAACCGCTCGATGCCTTGGTTGTAATCCTCTAGCTGCCAGCGGTTGTGATCCGGTGAATAAGACAGACAGACGTTCACGTGCCTTGGTCTTTATTAGTGGACTCTGTTAACGCACTTGGTTCCCGCCGAAGGCCAGAGGTCAGAGCTGCTTACCCTGACTGTTTTCTTGTCTCTCTCTCTCTCTGACCTGATCTCTCTCTCTGACCTGATCTGTCCTGTTTCTTTTTTTTCTGTGTCCTTCTTAAGTATGAATCCTGAGTCCCTTTCTACGCCTCAGGCCTTCCGTTAGCAAGTGCAGCTGCTGGATAAGCTGGAGTTTCGAGGCGGAAACGAACACAGGAAACAGGACACGTCAGGTCAAAACAGACTGCCAGCGATATAGCATTGAATTAAGTAGAAATATATAATCAATCTCTTAGGTCAGATGATATATAATACCAGTGCCTTAAGTCGATGGGAAGTGGTGTAATAGCATTGCCACAATGTCCTTTATTTAGCAACAACTATGATCCAATCTTATGTTAGGAACAAGAGCATTAATTGTTTAACTTCGGATAGTGAAACAGTTATATATAAAATTCCCAAGTGTAAACAATTGACTCTAAAACCAATGTAGGAACACATTAGCTATTTCCGTTAATATCACAATAATCCTACCACTGAGATCAAATACATCCACCAAATCTTGTAGCTGAACCCATCGAATCCACGATAAGTATCACAGGAATCACAACTTGGAAGAAATAAAGCTATAATCGACCAAACAAAATAATTAGAGACGACACCACCTATCACAGCCTGGGTTCCCCACGTGTCTCTCTCGAATGTAAACAAAACATTCCTGATTAGGACGTTTGGTTTGCGCATCTCGCTCTTCACTTGAAACAAAATCAGTATATATTAAGTAAAGTAAATATAACAAAACAATAATTTCTGCATTAGGAATCAGGGCGTAATAATATATATACACATTCATACACACACACACACACACACACACATATATATATATATATATATATATATATATATATATATATATATATATATATATATATATATATATGTATATATATTGTGAGGGGTGTTAGCCAGAGTCTGGTAGTTCTTAATTCCTTTATTGGTGGATAACGGCACAGGTGATATTGAGATAATTACTTGGGTAGCGATAGCTTGTCGGTGGCTTCTCAGACGTCTCTTGTTAGGCTGGAGTGTCTCATGGCAGACATCGTCGGAAGGTAAGTGCAGGAGTGACTGGGTGAGTGAGTGGGTCTGACTGACCCCTAGGTCAACTTTTACGCCTGACCTGCCGGTTCGGCCATAGATAGATTCTTGGACGGGTTTTTTTCCTTCTTCCGCGTAGGAATACCAGAGCACCACGCGGTACCCAAGTGGTAACCGGTGGGAAATCAAGTGGCACTTAAAGTACATCTCACATATAGACATATGTATAAGTGTGTGTGTGTATATATATATATATGTATATATATATATATATATGTGTGTGTGTGTGTGTGTGTATGTATATATATATATATATTTTTTTTTCATATGTATCATATATATGTATTTATATACATATATTTATATATTTTATATATAATGTATATCATATATATGTATTTATAGATATATATGTATAAATATATATGTGTGTGTGCATATATATGCGTGTGTATATATATACATATATATCTGTGTGTATATATATATGTAAATATATGTGTAAATATATGTATATATGTATATATATATGTATATATATATATATATATATATATATATATATATAAATGTATGTGTGTGTGTACATGTATAGATGTAGATATAGATATAGATATAGATATGTGTATATATGTATATATATATATATATATATATATATATATATATGTATATATATATATATATGTATATATATATATGTATATGTATATATATGTATATATATGTATATATATATATATATATGTATATATGTATATATATATA
>BOPN01005266.1:7500-15000 GCA_017312705.2 Penaeus japonicus
AGGGGGGGTGAGTGAGAGAGAGAGGGGGGTGAGAGAGAGACAGAGAGAGAGGGGTGAGAGAGAGAGAGAGAGAGAGAGAGAGAGAGAGAGAGAGAGAGAGACAGAGAGAGAGGGGGTTGAGAGAGAGAGAGAAGGGGGTGAGAGAGAGACAGAAGGAGAGGGGGGTGAGAGAAAGAGAGAGACAGATAGAGAGAGACAGACAGAGAGAAAGAGGTGAAAGAGAGAGAGAAAAAGAGAATATCTACGTACAGACTCATAACGCCCACATGATTTTCCCTCTTCCCCCAAGGGCGATGAAGGGGATGACCTCTTGTTAACGGAAGAGCAGATGGCGGCTTTAAACTTGACCAGGTCCTCAATTAACATGGTACGTGACTCTTCTCGCGTTCATTGCAAACACATGAACGCAATGTTTAGTGAGAAAGGTGTGGGCAAACTACATATGCGGCCCGTCAAATGCTTGTAAATTTTTTTAGAGAGAATTGCCAAGCATCGTCAAATAATATTGTGAACATTAGCACTTTACTCGCAAATGGTTAGTCTGGCGACTTTGTTTGCGTTGTTTTCATCAACTTACACTTCTGAGCAGACTTTTTTTTCCATAATGAAAGTTATCAAATCAAAGAACAGGTCACTTCTCACCGACTCGAGTCTTCAGTCTGTGTTTATCAAATAAATTTATTTCGTGTGAAGTTACTTACTCAATAACAATTTTTTTCTTTTCTTCTTTAAATTGAGTCATTTTGTTTTCAAACAAATGTTTCATTTTTCTACTTTATTTTTCCCCCTTTAAATTGAGTTACTTTATGTTTCATTTGAAGATTCCACTAAAAAATAATTCGTAAAAATCGTTTTTTTTTTATCTAAACAGTTACTTTGTTTTTCAAATAAATGTTTATCTGTTTTATAGTAATAATTTATATTTTTATCCTTAAAACAAAATTAATCTGTCTTTCAAGTGTGTTTCATGTGAAACTCCAACTTAAAAATACTCATTAATAAAAATGTTTTCCTTTAAAGTTGAACTAAGTTACTTTGTCTTTTAAATATATGATGTTCATATGAATCTTCCAGTAATTTAAAATATCAACTGATAAATATTAATTGCATTTTTTCTTTAAAAGCCTTTTACTTTGTCTATTTTCAATATTTATTTTGATTAATATACTATGCAGCCCTATAAAATTGTGAATTTTTAATGTGGTCCTTATACGAAAAAGCTTAGAAAACAATGACATACAGTCCTAGCCTTAATGACTTTTATATACGTATATAATCAGTTAGCTTATTAATGAATATTGATTCTAGTAAATAGTATGTATATATATGTATGCTTATTGCATAACATTCACTCACTCGTATTCAGTTACAATCATAGTCGACATATCGTGACTCAAACAATATCTAGGAAGTGAGCTACCAATTTCACTTCTTAAATGTATTTCACTTCTTAAATGTATTTCACTTCTTAAATACATTTCACTTCTTAATTGTATTTCACTCCTTAAATGTATTTCACTCCTTAAATGTATTTCACTTCTTAAATGCATTTCACTCCTTAAATACATTTCACTTCTTAAATCCATTTCACTTCTTCAATGCATTTCACTTCCTAAATATGATGTCCCTTTCAGAGCAAGAACTTAGAAGACATGGTGCTGACTAGAGAACAGCTTGCTGCCGTATTCAACAGGAAAGGCATAGTCGATGCAACCAAATACTGGCCAGATGCCAATGGCTTCCCGTATATTCCATACACGTTTGAGGATTGTTAGTATCATCACATTCCTCATCACATTCCTAGCAGACTTGCATATCAGGATATATTTGTTGCATATCAGGATATATTTGTTGCACATCAGGCTATATTTGGCAGAGAATTCTGTGTGGTTGATTGGTTAGTTTTGTGTGGAAATGGTGGGAATTATTGTATTTTTTTGGGGGGATGGCTGGTTGTTTGTGTGTGTTTGTTTGTGTGTGTGAGTGTGTGTTTGTGTGTGTGTGTGTGTATGTGTGTGAGTGAGTGTGTGTGTGTGTGTGTGTGCGTGGGTGCGTGTGAGAGAGTGTGTGTGTGAGAGAGAGAGTGTGTGTGTGAGGGAGTGTGAGTGTGTGTGAGAGTGTGAGTGTGAGTCTGTGTGCGTGGTGTGTGACCCAGAGCTCTCCTTCATCTATGGATCGCATAGATATAGCAAGGCAGCGTATTCATAGACCCGGAGCATTGGGTCGAAGAATACATACATACATACATACATATATATATATATATATATATATATATATATATATATATATATATATATATATATATATATGTATATAATACATGAACTCCTCCCCGGCAGCTTTGGTTGACCGGGATGCCGTCCGCGCCGCCATCCAGCACTGGATCGACACCACATGCCTAACCTTCCAGGAAGTGCCCGTCACCAGCACCGCTCCACGTATCCGCTTCATCAGGCATGCCTCTGCCTGTAACTCCTATGTGGGGATGGTCTCCAGTACCAGCGGACAGATTATAAACGTCCCTGAATGGTGTGAACAGTCGGTAAGGGAGAGAGTAAGGCGAATAAAAAAGGGTGTGGGTGAGACTGGACAAAAACAAACCAGTTGCGGATCATGTCTTCGTCGGTTATCCTGAAGAAGTCATAACTGCGAAGTTATTCAGTTTCATTCACACTCTCGTTCTACATTTGTCGCAGGGAAGTTTGCTCGCTGTGCTTTTAAACTCGGCAAAAACATGAACGCTGTTAACAAAGTCTGGTTAAATCACGTGAAAGATCAAAGCCTCATGTTCAAAGACTCACCGATCGCACCGTCTCTTACAATATATATATATATATATATATATATATATATATATATACATATATATGAATCACAAAAAAACACAGTAACGTGCACATAACATAATTAATAACACTGCCACTAAATGTAAAGAAAAACTAGCGACGTTTCGAACTTTTTCATGAAAGTTCCTCTTCGCCTGAAGAGGAACTTTCATGAATAGGTTCGAAACGTCGCAAGTTTTTCCTTTCATTTAGTGGCAGTGTTATTAATATATATATATATATATATATATATATATATATATATATATATATCTGGTCACAAGATGCAAACTGACCTTCCGTGACCTTCTTCGACAGTTTGGCAGTCTGGTTCACGAGGTTGGCCACGCTCTAGGACTCTGGCACGAGCAGTCCAGAGACGACCGAGATGGCCACGTCACAATCCTCACACACAACATCCGATCTGGCGCGCTGCACAACTTCAACCTCTGGTCAACCAACAACTTCGGAGTGCCTTATGATTATACCTCAATTATGCACTACTATGGGCAGGTACGTATGGATTCAACACGTAGATGTCGGAAGTGCATATATGTGTGTGTGTGTGTGTGTGTGTATATATATATATGTATGTATGTATATTATATTTATGTATATACATTATGTATATATGTATATATATGTATATATGTATATATATATATATATATATATATATATATATATATGTATGTATATATATGTATATATATGTATGTGTATATATATATATATATGTATATATATGTATGTATGTATATTATATTTATATATATATATATATATACATTATGTATATATATGTATATATATGTATATATATAAATATATATGTATGTATATATATATGTATACATATATATATATATGTATGTATATATATGTATATATATATATGTATATGTATATATATATATATATATATATATATATGTGTGTGTGTGTGTGTGTGCGCGCGCGTGCGTGTGTGTGTGTGTGTGCGCGCGCTTGCGTGTGTGTGTGTGTGTGTGTGTGTGTGTGATATGTATAAATGTGAGTATGTACACACTCTTTCCCTCCGCCTCCCCGGCTCCCCCCCCCCTCGCACTGAATATAACCCATACTTCCTTATAGTGTATGTATATTGAACACAGGCTGTTACGGGGATCCTACATAGGCCTACAGTACACATACACATACACACACACTTATATATGTATATATGTATATATATACATAGATATATGTATATATATATTATATATACATATATATACATATATATTAATATATAAATATAGATGTATATGTATATATATAAATATATATGTATATATATATTTATATATATATATACATATACATATATGTATATGCATATGCATATACATATATATGTATATCAACATATATATATATATATATATATATATATATATATATATATATACATGCGCGCGCGCGTGTGTGTGTGTGGGAGGGAGGGAGAAGGAGACGGAGAGAGAGAGAGAGAGAGAGAGAGAGAGAGAGAGAGAGAGAGAGAGAGAGAGAGAGAGAGAGAGAGAGAGAGAGAGAGAGAGAGAGAGAGAGAGAGAGGGAACATTGGGTGCAGGCTCATTCCCACCGACCCCCCCTTCATTCCAGGGTTTTTCTTTGAACGGCAAAAACACCATCGTTACCAATGACCGGCGGTTCCAAGCCGTCATTGGCCAACGAGTAAGTCTCTCCCACATGGACAAGCTCCTAGTCAACACCATGTACAGCTGCACAGACAAACTCCTGGTCACATGTGGGCTGGCCAGTGATCCCTGTCAGAACTACGGTTACCTGGGAGTCAGCTGTAGTTGCGTATGTCCTGCTGGGACGTCGGGAAGTAACTGTGAAACCCTCGATGTGGAATACAATGGTTAGTCTCCGATGTGTGTGTGTTCCTTCGTCTGGTCTCATGCAGAATGTTAGGAGTTTGAGTTTTTTTGTTTGTTTTTCCCAAACATACCTCAGGAATAGTAACCCTATTCACATTTGTTAGGGACTTATAGAACTTGACGAGCTTATGTTATCGAATATTTCACCCGATGTACAATTGTTTTGTGATCTGGTCATAACAATTATTTAAAAAAACACCTTTTTTTTAATGAAGACTAAATATTCTCCAGATGCTTCCATTGGTCCAAACACTGAAATCATCACAGTGCCGAAAACCATCACTACGGAAAACCATCCAAATCCTTACCCACTTGGTGAGTCTAAATGTTTAAGTCAAGTAGGCCTGGGAGGGCGGACCCGAGAAAGGCCAAACTGCGGCCAATTCAAGAAACAACTTCCTACGTCTCTCCCTCTCTCTTTTTCTTTCTTGTAAGATGCGACGAAAAGGGTATTAGGACTTTCCGTGTTTTCGAGGAAATTGCGCGCGTCTTTGTTATGATATTACTGGGCGGTGATTGGCGGACGCGTTTTGAATGCGTGTTTCCCATTGGCTGGACAAGGTAATCTTCTAAGTCCGTTTTTTTATCGGGACGCAGTGGAAATCGCAACTCCTAAGGTCGCAAATTGCATGAGGATGGATTTGCGAATAGAAAAAAATATATATAATTAAACAAAAAGACAATGGACAGTGCATTAAATATTTCGGTTAGTTCGTCAAACTCTTTGATGTTATCCTCTGCAACTTTTTGTCATTATATTTTCCATACAAAATCCATGTAACTTGTGACAGTTTTGTTAATTCCTTAACGTCAACTAACAAATGAAGTCCAAAGTCCATAAGCTGATTTACCAAATAACATATTGAGAAACATCAGTTGTCTAGATTATAAGATATTTGATTGTTGTTCGTATGCCCATCTCTCTCTCTCGATCTATTTATCTATCTTTCTTTCTCTTTCTCTTTCTTTCTTTCTTTCTTTCTTTCTTTCTTTCTTTCTTTCTCTCTCTCTCTCTCTCTCTCTCTCTCTCTCTCTCTCTCTCTTTTTTTTTTTTTATATATATATATATATATATATATATATATATATATATATATATATATATATATATATATATATTTCTCTGTCTCTCTCTCTCTCTCTCTCTCTCTCTCTCTCTCTCTCTCTCTCTCTGTGTGTGTGTGTGTGTGTAAATATATGTACACATGGACATGTTTTCTTATTCGTGTATGGATTTTTCTCTGAACAGATTCGGATTTCGTCAAAATAATAATAGCTCCAGAATGCAAGGAAGTCAAACTAACCTTTACCGCCTTCAATGTATACCAAGCGACATCGCGAGCAATAGATGGCGTTGTAACGACTGCCTGTTGGTATGATGCTTTGGAGATCACAACCACCGATGGATTGGAAGGGGATTGGTATGTATTGCTCCTCTGGGTACTCAGTATGCTTAAGTATATTGATCTAGGATTGCGCTTTGCCCAAGGGTTAGCATTTCGAAGTTGACTGAACAATGCAAAGGATCTGGAACTTCTGTAAGGGATCGTAAACCAATCATAATTCATCTTTGTACAGCGTATTAGGCTGAGCATTAATAAGTGGTTGTATTGTATTACCTTACATAATTAGAGTTTGGTTTGATAGTTATGATTTTGCGGTGTGCCTTTTTGGCAAGTACATTTTCTAGAACATTTTAATAACTGAATTATATTTTGTTTAGTTATCCCTCTGAGTAATTTCATCGAAGTGAAAAATCTTTACTCAAAGAAAATGCGGTTTGAGACATATATGATAACTATTTGGATGTGACTTATAATAACTGTCTAAAGAGATGATTATTAAATGATTATCAAAATAATGAATTAGCATTCAAGTACTACGTTTTATAGTAATGTATGAAACGTTCCCTTACCAAATCAATATCAGATACGAACGCATCCCTTTTAGCTTTTATCATCCCTTTTATCCATTCGTTACATTTATTAACCTACTTATAATTTCGAGTTGCCATTGATGAATAGCAATCCTAAAAAAACGCCACATATCCATTTCATATTTAACCTTGACTTCCGTCGTAAACTCAGACCTTGTCCACGTCCGCTGTCTCTCCCATTTTTCTCCCATTGTCTGTCTTCCTCCCGTCAGGTACTGCGGCACGGCCATCTCTCCCGGGCAAGAGTTTGTGTCGACTGGGGGACAGATGATTACTTACTTCAAAGTTGGTTCTAACTTCAAGCCAGGTTGGTCTGCGGACATCACCTTTGTTGACATTCCGTCCTGTGCAGTGTCCGGAAAAACCACTACCACAACTACTAGTACGACTACCACAACTACTAGTACGACTACCACAACTACTAGTACGACTACCACAACTACCAGTACTTCTACCACAACTACCAGTACCACCTCCACAACTACCAGTGCCACCTCCACAACTACTAGTACCTCCACAACTACAAGTACTGGTATAAGTACGTCAACAACAACAAGCACAAGCACTTCTACTAGTACGTCATCAAGTACAACCACAAGCACAAGCACAACCTCGTCAACAACCACAAGCACAACAACGACTACAACAACCACAATGACAACCACAACCACAACGACCCCGCCAGATGAGTGTGACACGTACACGGATTCTGGATTCACGTATTTCACTTCGCCAAATTTTCCTGCTTATTATCCACCAAATGCATGGTGTTCCCTCTCAAATATAACGGTAACGTATATCCATGTGACTTTTTGTAACGGTGGTGACGATG
>BOPN01005266.1:20000-25000 GCA_017312705.2 Penaeus japonicus
AGTAATTCATGATAATAAGGATAATGATAATAAGACCTATGATGATCATAAGGATAATGATGATAATATTGATAACAATAACAATAGTAATGATAATAATAATAACAATAATCATAATAATAATCACTTCACAATTATCACCGACATCATAATATTATCATCACTATCACTAACATCAACATCATGTGGATAGTAAAACATAGCATTTAAATAACTGCAGTTATAGGAACAACAACAAAATTATGATAATGATGACAGTTATAACGATAACAATAACTAACAATAGTAATAATGATAATCTTCCTCTTATAATGATGATAATAGCAATGATGTAAGTAATGACATGATTATAGAGAATTGGTGATGAAATATTTTTTTTTTTTTTTTTTTTTTTTTTTTACTATATTAGCATCAAAATTAATTTACGAAATTGGTTAGCCTAGTGATCCTCCTGAATAAACATGACATTTATTATATATGTGTTTCTATGATTATCTTTTCCGTATTATAAACATCTTTAATCAACTTAATTGACTGATGACCTGGAAATTAGGTCAAAGGTCACAGGTCAGCTGAACAGAGGAAATACACAAGAGGAAAGATAAAACAAGAGAAAGGGAAGAGGAAACCCATAGATAGAAGAGAGAGGAAAATAGAGAGAGGGGGGGTGATAGAGAGCGAGAGAGAAGAGGTGGGAGATAGATAGAGAGAGAGAGAGAGGGAGAGGAGGGGGAAGATAGAGAGAGGGAGGGAGGGAGGAGGGGGAAGATTGATAGATAGGTAGAGAGTGAGAGTGAGTGTGAGTGTGAGTAGTTAGTGAGAGAGAGAGGGGGGGGGGAGAAAGAGGAGGAAAGAGAGAGAGAGAGAAAGAAATTTAAGCCCTTGATCATCAATCCGTATTTTCAGCTTAAGGGAGAATGCAGGTAACAATGTTAAATTCCCATGTCACAAGTCTGTATCAACTAAAGCTTAAACTCGATAAAACTCGGTGTCCTCAATAGTGACCATTTTGTCACCTTCATAAACAAACTGTCAAAATCATTTTTCTTTTTTCTCCCTACGGAAAATCTCCTTTCCTGAGTTTTCAATATCAATTCAGTGCTTATTCTTCTACATCCATGAGCTATATCCATGTGGAAAAGCGTTATTCATCGAGATAAAAACGAAATAAGGTCATTGACGCCATGCATGAGTTACCCCTAAATCAGCTGATGATACAGGCTCTTACGTAGAAAGGAATCTTAGACCACTTACCCCCTAAACATGGCATAGGAAGCTAGACCAATAAGTGGGTCACGCGATCGAGAATCTATTTTAAATCACGATAAATGCGAAAAAAATAACATTGCTAGTTTGTTTCCGAAGGTGATGTATTGATACATCAGGTGACAGATTAATTTCATTCCTTAGTATGATGGGGTACTATCTTCCTACAACGGTCATGTCATGGGGTACTTTCCTCCTACAACGGTCATGTCATGGGGTACTTTCCTCTTACAACGGTTATGTCATGGGGTACTTTCTTCCTACAACGGTTATGTCATGGGGTACTTTCTTCCTACAACGGTCATGTCATGGGGTACTTTCCTCCTACAACGGTGATGTCATGGGGTACTTTCCTCTTACAACGGTCATGTCATGGGGTACTTTCCTCTTACAACGGTCATGTCATGGGGTACTTTCCTCCTACAACGGTCATGTCATGGGGTACTTTCCTCCTACAACGGTCATGTCATGGGGTACTTTCCTCCTACAACGGTCATGTCATGGGGTACTTTCCTCTTACAACGGTGATGTCATGGGGTACTTTCCTCAACCTCGCATGGAAGGCATTTCCGTCATCCCGTAGATGCTGTTCTCGCTGTCATGACAAGGAGATGCGTCGCCTTTCCCCGAAGATGCTGCGGGGAAGAAGAAAATGCAACTTATATACATGCACGACGTTGCACTTAAGCCGGTCTTGAGGTGACGTGTGAGTTCGTTATATTTGAGGCATTTGGTATGAAGGAGTGTGATGGGATGTACCGCAATTACGGCGTTGATATTAAGTGTGAATTGTTACGCTTGTTGGTGTGACGAAAGTGGTACCACGGTGGCCGGATTCTCAACTTCCGCGAGATAAATGGTAGGCTTTTTATCTCCCCTTTAGCCAAGCCACAAGTGGTTGCCAGGCCCCATCGGAGGAAGCGTGGGACCACAGGCGGTGGTGGCGCAATGACCTGACTTATTGTGTGTGTGTATATACTTTCCTCCTAGAACGGTGATGCCATGGGGTCCTTTCCTCCTACAACGGTCATGTCATGGGGTACTTTCCTGCTACAACGGTCATGTCATGGGGTACTTTCCTCCTACAACGGTCATGTCATGTGGTACTTTCCTCTTACAACGGTGATGTCATGGGGTACTTTCCTGCTACAACGGTCATGTCATGGGGTCCTTTCCTCCTACAACGGTCATGTCATGGGGTACTTTCCTCTTAAAACGGTCATGTCATGGGGTACTTTCCTCCTACAACGGTGATGTCATGGGGTACTTTCCTCAACCTCGCATGGAAGGCATTTCCGTCATCCCGTAGATGCTGTTCTCGCTGTCATGACAAGGATATGGGTCGCCATTTGCTGCTGCATTGCCTTTCGCCGGAGATGCTGCGGGGAAGAAGAAAATGCAACTTATTTACATGCACGACGTTGCACTTAAGCCGGTCTGGAGGTGACGTGTGAGTTCGTTATATTTGAGGCATTTGGTATGAAGGAGTGTGATGTGATGTACCGCAATTACGGCGTTGATATTAAGTGTGAATTGTTACGCTTGTTAGTGTGACGTAAGTGGTACCACGGTGGCCGGATTCTCAACTTCCGCGAGATAAGTGGTAGGCTTTTTAGCCTCCCCTTTAGCCAAGCCAATAAGTGGTTGCCAGGACCTTTGAGGAAGCGTGGGTCCACAGGCGGTGGTGGTGCAATGACCTGACTTATTGTGTGTGTGTGTGTATATATATATATATATATATATATATATATATATATATATATATATATATATATATATATATATATATATATATGTGTGTATGTGTGTGTGTGTGTGTGTGTGTGTGTGTGTGTGTGTATGTATATATATATATATATATATATATATATATATATATATATATATATATATGTATATATATATATATATATATATATATATATATATATATATATATATTATATATGCCAATGTCTGACGGCTGATGGTGTCTATGATTTGCTGGACCCATTTGCATCCCAAGCATAAAGTTTAGAAAATGGCTAAGAGTTTGATCGAGGTGTTAAGTTTTGCTGCCGGAAACGTCATATCAAAACGACATTTTTATAGCTCCGTCCACTGTCTATGATCTGCTCATCCTATGCAACAATGCAATATTTATGGAGTAATTCTCATTGTTCTGTATGAAATGTTACACAGAAATACGAATAGACTATAAAACCAATTACCACTTTTTTTCCCCTTCAGTCTTCGACTTCAAACCCTCGTGTATCTTTCTATGAATTTTCATTTAAAAAAATATCATAACAGAATATGAGTATGGCATTTGTTCGTACAGGATACAGCCAGGATAAGACAACAGGATGCAGGATTACGGCAAGGGCGAGGACGGGCCAAGGGGCGTCTTCGCAAACCTCTCTGACCTGACCTGAACTGAACTAACCTCGCCCCCCCACCCCCCGCTACATAACCACACCGACCTCACAACATCAATTAGAAAATATATGCAATGTATATTAATAAACCAGGAAAACCACTTTCTTTTATGAACCGACAGTACTAGCATCTGGTTGAAGTGGAAGTTCTTGCTTCTTCCCTACGGAGCAACAGGACCCTAGCCTATCCTGCTCTTCGGCTGCAGGACAGGTCAGGGTCTTGCAGCTCCACAGAGAGGAAAAATATCCGTTGATTAATTGAGACATCCTTATATAGCTGGAACACTGGCCTACATATGCATCTATGTCCAGGGTGAAGCCTTTGCAAATTTTATTGAACTCATCTGATTTTTTCACTACGCAAGCGGAGGCAGTTCATATAGTGCCAAATCTGTTACCTTGGAAACTCTTCCCACTCCACTCCCTGTCCTTTTCTCATTTGCTTCAAACCGAAAAAAAACTCCCTCCCCTGCACGCTGGTTTAAGCTCTAGAACTTGCTCTTCCACTAAAACTCTTTTCCTCCCATTCATATCCTCCCCCCTCTCATTGTCTTCATTCCCTCTATTCTTTTCATATTTCGCTTTGTTGACACTTATAGGATCGTTCGGGGGAACCTAGTCAGGTCTCGCTGTGTTACCCACTTACGGTCTGCATATTTCCCTAGAATCCCTTAAAGAAAAAGAAAAAAAAAACTGATTTCAATATTACGGTCTCACTTTCAGTGGCCTAATCGAATCACGCAAACACGTAGATGCAAATTCAATTGACTGACACGGTACTGACTGACTGGTACGTTTTCCAAGCCTCACCTGATTGTCTCGCCCGCCAGCCGACGATGCAGACGAAGAGCAAAGTGAGAAAGAGGACAATCACTCCGATTCCGAGTCCCAGATTCAGGACCTCGCACAGGTCCTGGTCTGGTGCCTCTGTGGGTTTCACACTTGGTAGACTGAGGTTTCCTCTCGACACTGGCATGCGGGCTGCAAGTTTCATTGGGTACTTGGTAAAATGTCATGGCTGTGAATTTGTCAGCGAAGGTATTCTTATCATTTCCTCTGTTATTATTATAGTCATTGTTCTTGGCAGGTATAGTCATGAGAATATAAATGAAGATAATGATGAATCAGACTTACGTAAAACCCAGATTGAATTACACTTCAGATAGTAGACCAGGGACTGGCTTGAAATTGAGAGACTGTTTACATGTGAATCTCCGACTTCATATTCATTGCCCTTAAAATTAAAGTAAGATGTACATTTGGGACTAATCTTAGTACACCCCCCATGTAAAGTACCCTGAAAGAACAGGAAGATTA
>BOPN01005266.1:30000-37500 GCA_017312705.2 Penaeus japonicus
TAAACCACGAGTGTATGGGGATGTGTCAATAAGTGTCTTTTAGGTTAACCGAGGCTAGATATCCCCTTGGTAAATAGGTGTCAGGTGTACTTCTGGTATTGAAATACGAAATATGAAAACGGTGAGTAAATACATTTGACGAGGTGACTGACATTTAGAATGACCTGGCGGTTTTCTCTTCGGTATTCCGGAGATTCTGTCGAAGTAGCCCTTCCCAATCTCCCCTTCCATTACCACATCGTCCCTAACAGTTCGCCTACACGTTTGAAGATCAATGTTATTGCGGTTTTGTGTTGGTAAGGCAAGTATATTGGAGGAGGGTGTCCGGAGTCCCTCTGGCCATGTCTCCAGCCACCCAGGGAAGACAACTCAACCTGGGAGAGTCATAATCGTTCAGAGCGAAAAGAAGACTTCCTTGAAGAGTCCTGTCGGTCGCTATAATAGTTCCTGTTCCTTTCTTTGACTGTTTTGATGAAGACTTTGGTATTCTTTAGAATTGGACAATAATTATACCTTCCTTACTTATAGAAGGTTATGGTCTGTGGCATGACGATTCTGATGTAGAGCGGCACTGATACCATTTTTGTTAAGATGGTTGGTATGGTTGTCCAGGAGAACAGGAGCTGATTTTATTTTATTTTGGCATCTCTCTAACATATTCTCATCACCATATCGTAATTAATGAAAAGGTTCAATACTCATGAGATTTGTTTTGATTTACTTCTTATCTGGGAATCATATTCTCCCACAGTTACAACCTTTTTTGTTACTGCTTCTCCTATCAGACCTAATAAGCAGAGTTAACATGTTGGATAAGACCTCTGATAGGCGCCTTCTTAAGAACCACCACTAGGTTAAATTCTGGATTCTGAGCTGTTTTTGGTGACAGAGATGATAATTCAGAGAGTTTGATTGTGGTTATCAAAGTATTCCATGATTAATTTGCAGTGGAATGAACAGAGTACTCTTGTTATTAGGTACTTTGAGGGGTGAAATTTCTTTGGATGTTGGAGGCAAACAGAAACTTTGATAATGTGTCTTGATCAGAAGGCGATGGCCACTGCAGGCCGCATACAGAGGGAAAGAAGCCTTTGACAAACTAGGAGGAATAGCCGAGCAATGTCATGCGTTTATGGACCACTAGTCTACCACAAATGTTGATGAAGTTCATAGTGGAGCTGGGATATGAAATGTTGCATGACAGGGGTATGGAGATTCAAAGGGTAGATTATAGATGATGATGGGGGAGCCACTAGCAATGTAATGGAAGCTAGTACCTGTGCTATGTCAAATGTTGCTATGTTCTGGTGTTTAGAGTTGTCTGAATGTACCTTTTGTGGTCTCCTGAAAAAAAATATTCTCCGTCAGTAGTCGAACTTGTTTTGATTTTTATGTGATCATTAGGTACTAATTTTTCCAGACTTTCATCAGTCTTGTTCATCATCATTCCCACCCATCTTCTGTTAAGAGACTTGAGGTAAATTTTCTAGTTTTTAGTTTTCTATCTATGATAAATTTTCCTCACTCACATGTGAAAGTAACTGGCAACCCTCATGTGGTGTACCGCATTATGTAAGTTAGGGAATAATAACCAATAGATAATAGATAACAATAGATAATAACTAATAGATGTTGAAGAGAATGTTCTATCTATTTCCTGGGACTGCTCTGTGAGTATCAAGCAGCACCATTACATGATAGTGATCTGTGATTCATAAGACAATTATCTATCATTTGAAGTAGGAGAATAATCATCTTCCGTCTGGGATGGTCTTACTCAAGGTGGTATTAGTTGTTTTTGGCATAGCGGGTGTATCTATTTTTGTGGAGAACATTTATAAATATTTGTTTAAATCTGACTCTCTCTCTCCCAAGAAGGTGACAGCTAAGTGGTATTTTATTCACCTTTCTTAAAAGATTGTCTCTTTCCATCCAAAAAATATCTCTAGGGACAATTATCATGATGTCTGTGAATATTTCTAGACTGTATTTAAGATACAAAAGAACATTATTTTCATCAATTTTGTTTTACATGGCTTAATACAAATACTGATCAAGCTTTGAATCTTTATTAAAGAATAAAATACAGAAATTATTGTTCTCATTTGTGTATGCATTGGCATCTTAACTATCCCTGTTATAAATTTCTAAATGAAAAATATTTTAAGTTGGTGTGTATGAATGTATACCAAAAAAAGGCATTTTTCCAGTCATGTTCTGAATTTGACTGCCTTCTAGGGGTTAAAATGGCTTTGTATAGATAAGTGTAATTACTTAATAAGCTCTAAAAATGATCAACATTTTAGCTGCACATCCTTTTCTATTTTAGAGACATTGAGTAATACCACCACATAGTTAATTACAGATAGCAGAACACTTCAAGAACTTGTGTTTTACAATACAAAAATAATAGTTAATGATTATCTATTTTTATTAACAATAATTTTAAATGGCTTTGGATAAAATGGATACTAGTAGATGTGCGTGAAATATTATGGAATCTGTCCCAATGGGCGAATTGTTCCTACGCAGCAAATAACAAATATATATTTTGTTTATTTCTGGAAGTGAAACGGTGATAGGGAGTGGAAAATCAAAGACAAATCCATCTAGTTTTCTTAAATAAATCAAGGATACATTTTAATGTCTTTTGCACTTTATTACATCTTGTAATTATCATTGATATTACAGTCATAAGAGTATCAAATAATAATAATAATAATAATAATCATAATAATAATTAATTCATGCTAAAACACAAAGTACAAATTATTATTTTTTTCAATGGCAAGTTTATTTTTTCATTAATGATGATATCATTGTGGTATTTTTTTTAAATCTGATAAAAATAATTGCTATACACTTTAAAACCATCAAATAGAATGTTAATAGTCAACCTCTTTACACAAATATCATTAATGCTTATTTTTGGTATGAAAGTAACAAGAGTGATTAAAAAAAAATCACTATCATAATCATAATACCTACATAATTCAATAGGCAATTAAAAAAGGGGAAGATGGCCAACACAAATGCATAATTTATTAATTTTTTCCACTATCCTACAAAGGCTCCCCAAGCACAGCCTTCTGCCTGAGAGTGAAAATCCTGCGGAAGTACTTCTCTTCTCTCTCCTCTGGATCGCCAAAGAGCTGTGGAGGGAACGGGAGATTGTAGCAGTTACACTTTGTGGGGATTGAGAAACTGTCTTTTTTGAAAAGCAGGGATGACCTGTTTGAAGACTGCTTGTGAAATTCACAGCTATCATTAATACACAACTAATTGTGCACACAGGCACATATGCGCGCGCGCGCGCACACACACACACACACACACACACACACACACACACACACACACACACACACACACACACACACACACACACACACACACACACACACACATATACACACAAAATAGCCATTAAACTCCAAACATTATACTGCAATCATTAAATCTGTGAGGAGGAAGAGGCAGAAGAAGAAGAAGAAGAAGAAAGAGAAATAAGAAAACATATTCCCCAAACACTAAAAACTATACATACGTGAGGACTAAAGAGACTGTCGTCACTCAGTGGTATGAATTTGCCGCCCCCCTTGGCCGTGACCTCTGCCTGTGTTCCGAAGTTGAAGGTCTCGTCGCTCTGGTCGTTGGCAGCCGACTGAGACTTCTTGTCCCCGGAGCTCGACTTGAAGCTGTGCTGGACGAAGGAGTCGCCCTCAATCTCCTCTACGGCTTTCGAGTAGGCCAGCTTCTCTGATTCTGTCAGTTCTGAAATAAGTTGTTTTTTTATGTGTGATGTCTTCATAACAGTAACACTGGAGATATATAGATAATATAATACTTTCTATGAAAGAGGTTTAAAAAAAAAGATAAAAATGAAAATTAGAGTAGCAAATCCATTTTCAAGTAAAAAAAAAAATAAATAAATGAGCCAGAAATTTGTTTTAATTTATTTTCTTGTCTTGTGAAAAATATGCCACAGACCTTTTTTTGTGTTGACATACATATTTAAACATACATATTCATATCACAATTCTTACAATGTTCCACACAATCGAAAATACCACTGGGTTTGGGCCTCAAAGATATTCTTAGGAGGCTATATTCAATTCTTTTTGTTTCAGCTGGGGGCGGAGGGGGGGGGGGGGCCAGAGGGATTGATTATGCAATTTTTTTAAGGTATGGCCCTGATATTCATTCTTCATTCAATGGGCACTGGAACATTTCAACTCGAGAAAATACTGACTTTTTTTTTTTCTTTTTCTTTACTTATTTCAGCTTGTGCTTTCTATCTTGAAGATATACTTGTATAGAGAGCACAATCAAACTTATCTTTGAACAATACAATAATATGAAGTCCAATTTTCATGTCCTTGATCTTTGACCAAGTAATTAGGATATAATATTACCATATATCCTTTTTCTAACCCATCCATTCTATCCATTTTTCAACTACGAACAGTCCTCAAAAAGACTAGGGACTTAAAATCATTGTGCTCTGATATACATAATTTAATATAATTTACTTCCTTTGAGGCACAGGTTTCCTTATTGCCTGAATCTTGAACAACTGCCTGTGAGTTTTTATTCGTTGAAACTTAAAATAGACTATAAGTGATAGGTATTTGTTATCGGTCCCTGTATATCCAATGCTGACAACTTTCCAGTGAAATTGAATACACTGTAGAGCATTATTATAAGTTAACTTTCAGACTCTCACACCACGTCTAAGTCTGTATTATACATAACAGAATCTCCATGTAAACAAAAACATGTAGATTATGGAATCAAACACACACCAGGTTCATATCATATGCCACTATTCATCATATACAATTCCTATAAAATATTTATCATAAGATATATTATATTATATTTAACAATAATAATATAACTTATCATACAGTATGATATACTGAAAATAATACCAGTAATAAAAATGATAATAATAATGATAATCATAATGATAATCATAATGATAATCATAATAATAATCACGATGACAAAGACGATGATGATGACTATGATGATTGTGATGACAATGACGATGATGATAATGGAAACAACATCAATGAAAATAATAACAAAAAAACACAATCCAACACCAACCAATCTGTTTGCTACGATACGCCTCTTCTTTGATCGTACTCAGAGCTTTATTTTCTTTCTCCTTCTCTTTCTCCTTTTCCTTCTCCTTCTCCTTTTCCCTCTCCCTTTCTCTACGGTCAGGGTCTCTGGTCGAGCCTCTGCTGCTGCGGTCGCGGTCTGCGCTGCTTCTAGCCGAGCGGGACTTCGAGTAGCGGTCACTTCGTTCCGAACCCGAGCTGGAACGGGAGTGGATGCGTTGAAAGGTCTAAGTACTCTGCTATTGTATAAGGAGCTACACATACACCCAAACGAAAAATACAATAATGACAATAGTAAGAATAATAATAATACAATGAAATTAATTGTAATGATAATAATAATAAAAATAATAGTAAGAATAATAATTCTAATAATAACAATAACAATATCAATAATTACATAATATAATACTTATATAGCATGACAATAATTACTTTTATCATAATAGTAATAATAATATCAATAATAATAATAATAATGATAGTAACAATAACAGCAATAATAACAATAATAATCATTATCATATTCATACAAATCATAATAACAACCATATGTAAAAACAACAACAACAACAACAAAAATTACCTCGAGCTCCTTCTCCTGCGCTTGTGCTTGGACTTGTGCTTGTGCTTCCGGCTGTATCTGTCGCGGGACCGTGAGCGCGAGCGGGAGTAGCTGCCACGGCGCCTGTACCGGTCTTGGTCGCGACTTCGGGAGTGAGACCTGCGTAGAGTGCGTAGGTTTTATGAGGTTACCGTCTGTGGCGTGTTGTTAGCGTAACCATTATCAATCCTATGATTACCTATTAGTGTTGCTGTTTCCGCCATTCAAACCTTCACTATGACAAATATGATTATTGTCATCATCCTTATGAAATATATACTTCACTATTGTCTAGTTATCTTTCTTTCCATCCATCCTTCTCTCCTATTTATCTTGACTTCTCATTCTCCATTTGTCTAGTGTCGATGCTTTCTAATCTATACCTATATCCACATCTATACATTTCTCTCTATACTCATGTCTGTATATTTGGGTAAATATAATTTATGTATTCGTGTATAGATACCACGCATATAGATTGACAAATAGATCAGTAGGTAAATATATAAATAGGTAGATAGATAGATAGGTAGACAGATAAAGATATTCATAAATACATTTATATATAAATATACATATAAATGTATACATATACATATACATGTGCACTCGTGTGTGTGTGTGTGGGGGGGGGTTAATTAACTAATAAATATGTACATAAACTTAACTATTTCCACAAAACACACAAACACTCACACATAAATATATATATATATATAAGTAAATCCCTTTCATTCTAAATATCTTTCCTAATTTTTTTTGGCTTTCCTAAAACCCCAACAGACCTGCGAGAGTGAGACCTGCGCGAGCGAGACCTGCGAGAGCGTGACCTGCTGCGGGAATGGCTTCTTGAGCGGCTCGACGAGTGCCTTCTGTGTCGCCTGGACTTCCTGTGGTGTTTATGTCGACTTCTGGAGCTTGTGCTGCTACCGCTCTGTGACCTAGATGAGGGAAATTTAATAACTCATTTATATTCTAATGTCTAACATGTGTCTATGTTGTAAATACTGTTGTTTATAAATAGTGAGACAATTGTGAAGGAAAAATAAGTGTATATAGTAATGTATATTCAATCAAAAATTTAAAAAGTGGAAATAGTAATATTATTATAAAAATTATGATAATTGTGATAAATGCTTAGGAGACATTCACATCAGCTTTCAAAATGACACTTTTTCTCATAATAAAATCAACTGTGATCTATCTAAATCCACTTTAAAGTTGCTGTGATATAAGACGTATGGCTTACAAACTTAAATTCCATATAGTAGTGATCATGAATGTTTGTTGGCCTTTGCCAGAGGCGTGGGTGTTATCTAAACATTAACTGGTATACCCGGCTAAAAAAATAATTGTTATTTTAACAAAAAAAAAAAAAAAAGCTTCTCCTTGCAGACACTAACAACTCTAGTTTTAACAGACTATTTACTATATCTGTTGTCCAGATACAGAAATCTTAGCCTATGGAGACCAATTGCAGAGATATTGAAAAGAAATTTGAGTGGTGCCAAACCCTCCACATCTTCCAGCTTTCCATTTATAGCTAACAAATCTCCACCACATATATCTTAATTATTTATTAATGATATATATTAGTGATTTATTGTCTCATGAGGAACCAGTTCAAGCTCTGAGTGAGGGTTTGTTGGCCTTTGTCTGAGCACCGACAGGAGAGCGGTGGTGGCTGTCCTGACACCTCTTCACACATACAGAACCCCAAATTAACCACCTATAAGCTGGGTTATAGGGGGATAAACCTCCTTG
>BOPN01005266.1:45000-65000 GCA_017312705.2 Penaeus japonicus
ATGTTCATGATAATAATGATGATATTAGTAATAATGATAATAAAGATAAGAGCAATAATAGTAATAACAAATACAAATATTGATTAAAATGTGATAATGATCATTATTATTATTGATAGTAATGATAATGATAATTATGTTATTATTATTATTATTATTATTATTATTATTATTATTATTATTACTATTATTAACCCACTTCCGACAGGGGCATTCCAGCCTTGAATGTCCCAATGCCGGGGCGTTCGAATTATTAGGCCTAAATCAATTGAATGGCTGGCACAATACTGTGCCGCCCGGCCACTGGGCTTTTGAATGCGCGGTACAGTACTTTACCACCCGTCCAGAGAGGGTTAATATCAATATTATTATTATTATTATAATTATTATTTTTATTATTATTATTATTATTATTATTATTGTTATTATTATTATTATTATTATTATTATTATTATTATTATTATTATTATTATTATTATTATTATTATTATTATTATTATTGTTCTCGTTCCTGTTCTTGTTCTTGTTCTCATTCTTGTTCTTGTTCTTGTTATTATTGTTATTATTATTATTATTGTTATTGTTATTTATTGTTATTATTGTTATTTATTGTTATTATTATTGTTATTGTTATTATTTTTACTGTTATTGTTATTGCTATTGTTGTTATTATTGTTATTATTATTATTATTATTATTTTGTTATTATTATTATTATTATTATTATTATTATTATTATTATTATTATTTTTATTATCATGATAATAATAATAATAATAATAATAATAATTATTATTATTATTATTATTATTATTATTATTATTATTATTATTATTATTATTATTATTATTATTATTGTTATTGTTATTGTTATTGTTATTGTTATTGTTATTGTTATTATTATTGTTATTATTGTCTTTGTTATAGTTATAGTCATAATTATTGTTATGTTATGATTATTATTACTCTTACTCTTACTCTTACTCTTACTCTTACCATTACTACAGGTCCACAATCCCTTTTCCAAAACCCTTGGGGCCAGTCGTTCTTCGAATTTCAGAATGAAGGTGGCACCCCCAGTGAGAATAAACATATAACTCTGAAGGCATATCATATTTTTATAACAAGAAGTTTTGTATGCTATTATGTAATATATCTATCATCTGTATGATTTTGTTACTTAGCAAAAATAATATATTGAATTTTCTTTAAATCAAGGAAATATTTGTTCATTGCATATCTTAATTTCATTATTTGACTGTGTGTGAATATCCTTTCTTATGAATTTACCTATTTTTCTTTTCTTAAATATGATAGATAAAATCCTGTTTTTATACAAACGTAATTCATGTTGCATCTGCATTTGACACATCTTTACGATTTCATATTAGATATGCAATTCTATATTTCTTTTTATTTTTTTGCTCACATATATCTAATCGGTAATATTTCGGTAATGACAAAAACGTTTATATGTTAATTTAGACCAGATCTTACAAGCCATGTGAAATATTAGGCGGATTATCTGACCTCACCCTTTACGAACCTCGATAATTCGTTTCGGACGATTTACAGTATGCCTATTTACCTATTTATCATATTCTTTTATATGTGGCCGCTGGGTGAGGGGGTGTGGAGTTGGAACAGCTGTTTGTGCACCATAGAGGCCTGTTACGTAGAGATGACTGGCGCTCCACACTCCATAAGAAAAACTTTTTTTGTTTCAGAATATCGGATACAGGACTGTTGATGTTATTATTATTATCATCATCATCATCATCATCATCATCATCATCATCATCATCATCATCATCATCATCATCATCATCATCATCATCATCATCATCATCATCATCATCATCATCATCTTCATCTTCATCTTCATCTTCATCTTCATCTTCATCTTCATCTTCATCTTCATCTTCATTTTCATCTTCATCATTGTTATTATTGCTATTATTATTATCATCATCATCATTATCATTACTATCATATATCATTCTAACTGCTCTTATTTCCTGATGCCTGCGAAGAGTGTGTTTGTCTGTATCGACTCTTTACTAATATCTCCTTTTTAGGTGCTGGTGAAGGAGCTACAAGCAAGGAAAGGAAATAGTGGGCAGGAAATGCCCTCATTGGTACTTGTTCTGTTATTTGATTGATTGGAAATCAGTCTAGCTGTCATTTATTCAGTGTTTTATATATGTTTATATACATATATATATATATATATTTATATATATATATATATATATATATATATATATATATATATATATATATATATATATATATATTTATTCATACATTTTTACATTTACACATGCATAAATACACAAACACACACACACACACACACACACACACACACACACACACACACACACACACACACACACACACACACACACACACACACACACACACACACACACACACACACACACACACACACACACACACACACACACACACACACACACACACACACAGATTATGTATACACACCTACATTTGATATATTTTATATATTCTTTGTCTCTCTTTGTCTTATATTGTTTCTAGTCCAGCTTTTCATAAAAGATCTATATAAAGAAAAAAAAAAATCTTGCAACTAATGTATCATTAACTGTTAAGAATAGAAAGATAACATTAATTTCAAGACAAATAGGAAGTGAATAGAGCACTGTTCCAAATTAAAAGCAGGCGTCTGGCATGGGACGAAAGAACACTGAAGGCCCACTGTACTCGTAGAGGGTAGAGGCCCCATGCCCTGCCCTGATGATCTTACTACTCCCAGGTTAATACTTGCAGGTGTGTTGATACAGGGGATGATGTGTTGCAGGGCATTAAGAGGTAATCTGAGAAGCAACACTTATGCAAGGCTTTTGAGTCATTCCTTATATGTGAGTTTTGAGACTACTCAGATCACAGTGCTTTCACCAAGTATATGTAGTGGCACCCTGATGTACTTTTGAGATGATGTAAAGTGTAGAATGGAATTTTTTTTCTTTTCTTTTCTTTTCTTTTTTGTTGTCGTTTTCTTCCCTTTCTACTTTGGTTATTTAAGTGTAAATAGTTAAGCAGTAGGGAGGTTTGTTTCTACTGTAGAAATAAAGATAACTATAAGAGCATGTGTCTTATTATAGTGTAGGGATGTTATGTTTTTAGCATAAGAGAAGGTTTCTAAATGCTTTTGTTCACTTATCTCTTTATCATTTTTCAGACATCATGGCTGAAAGGAAATTTACTCGTGGCTTGGGCAAGCCGGGCATGGCTGCCCAGGTGCGAGAAAATGTGTCTCAGGCAGTGAAGGCAACAGCCACACAAGTAAGTGTCAGTTGGGAAAAAAAAGACTTTGCCAACTTGAATTACAACCATAGCAGTAAATATTGTATAAATGTATTGGTATCTATTCTTTCCCTCTCGATATGCCGTAACTCATTTTCTCTCCTTTCAGGTTAAACCTAGACTTGCAGACTCAATAGATTTTGAAGAATACATCACCAAGAATAAAGTTATGCTTAGTAATGACCCTCTTAGAGAGCTGTTGATGTACCCCATTGACGACATAACCGTAAGTAAAGTCTCATGCCACGACACTTAACTTAGATTTAATTTTAGATTTAGATTTAATTTAACATACTGACCCGTACTTATTTTATAACTCTTATTCGGTGGAGCATAAGTGGATGTAGGGACATGTGCTATGTTTTTTTGTTTTTAGGATTGAATAAAAACTCATTAAGATTTTACTGTTTATTAGATATTATTGTTAATGTTGTCTTGTGAGTGTTCTCAAAGATTTTGATGGAATATGATGCATTGTGTATTGCATCGTCAAGGCTTTTCATATCACTCTCATTGCTTCATCAAATTGTTCATGAATGAGACATATATACTGATTTTGTTCAGTTATTTATGGTAGATTTTGAGTATGTGTTGCAGGCTTTCTTAGTGTTATGATATTTTGAGAAAGATTTAGGTATGTGCAAATTTAGAAGAATAGAAAAACGATATATGATATTGATAAAAATAGGATGTGAATGGTATTATGTAAGTAGGTTAATATGTAGTAATTCAGATCAAGAGGAGATTAACAGTAGCAGTGACTTTTAATTTTGTGTCTATATAATTTAAATGTATGTATAATCTAAATGACTAGACATGCGCGAGGTGGCACTGAACCTCCTATGATTTGCATGATTATGTATAAAATGAAAAGGCATGTGTGAATATTGTCATGTTCAGAGGAGGTATTTTAGTAAATAAACATGTTACAGCAATGTTTTTCTAGTGTTATTTTTTTAACTTTGCCCATATTCTTCTCTTCTAGGTGATGATACCAATTTTTTTTTCCAAAACAATAAGAAAAATGGTATATACAATCATATATATACATATGAATATGTACATGTACCTCATGATGTGACATGATATTATGGGTCATCGACAAATTAGAAATAGTATTACATCGGTAATTTTTTTTTTCCCTAGCAAGATGTTTGAGGACCAAGGTATTTACCTTACAATGTATAAAAACCCAACATTCTATCTGATGTTTTTCTTCCCTCCACAGTACTCAGTCGTCCCACGGGTGACGAGAACTCTGCAGTCATTAGCGGCAGTCTACCTAAAGGACGAAGTGACCAATCCTCTCGTCCGTCAGTGTCTCACCACCTACTCTCAGGACCTGACCACAATTACGCACAAGTACCTCCCATACTCGGGGTCTTACCTCCACCTACCGAGGTATGGTGAATATAAGTACTGTAGAAGCAAATAAAAGGAAAGATTCGCTCTGATGTCGTCTGATAGATGCTAAAGTAATCAGGGATTCACAAAAGGTTGTTGACTCTAAGATTGAGATATAACAAGGAAGAGATCTTTGACTCTTATTTTTGTCTATGACTCTTCACAAAAATATTTTGTAACATTCACTTTTTATTCATAACTTCCCTTAAAGTTTTAGAGGTGTCCCACACATGTAAGGACTACTATTAGACTGTCCTCATGCAATGCAAACAATAAACAGATGATAAGTGGATGATAATGGCTGAGTCAGTTGATGCAGGCAATATACATATATGAATACTGTATTTGGAACAGATCAAAAGGATTTAAACATTGCAATAATTGATAATATTGAAGAGGAGGGGCACCACTAAAGCTAACTTAACCATGCAGCTGAAAACTGTATGCAAGTGATATATCAAAATGGAAAGAAAATAATGATTTTGAAAGGAAAATAACACTATTGATTTTTGGCTGAATTGTTAGGTTAGATTCAGTGGTACTACTCTTTTCCAATTTTATATATGTTGAAGATAAATCTTATTCAATATTGGTGATGAAAATGTGGTGGCCCTTTTTGCCGTATTAACATATGTTACTTGAGTTGTTTCCTTTATTTTTACTGGAGATACAAATAGTGCTGCTTGCCTACATAGTTTAGGATACTATATGTATATGTAAAAAATATGAAATGCGGGATTTTTATTTTATAATGTATATCAGATTCATAGGCATTATTCATTCTATGCTATTATTATTATGAATTGCTGTTACTATTATTGGTGTTTCTGATACTGTTATTTTTCCACCACAGGCTTCCACGTGTAGATGATCTGAAAGAGCAAGTTTATGAGGTCGACACAGACATTGAACAGGGTGATTTGGTAAGTTTGTTAATGCACTGAATTCCATAGACAGAGGTACATTTTCAAAGGAATAAATCTAGCTGCATTAGATATGAATATGCTACAGGTTAACTCTAAGAACAGAGTTCATTATAACAAATGTAGATTGATATAAATGAGACTTCATGAGGAATGATATGTAAGTAACACATTTTAATTATCTTGTCATCAGAATTGCTTGTAATTCTGATGACAAGATGATTGAAATACATTAATTGCATCTCTTGCTTTGTGTTATTCAGTCACATATATACACTTATCTACAAGGTTAACTCTGCTATATATATTCTAGGTACTGATTTTTCTTTCTATCCAGTCATTCTAGACTGGTTTAGGCAAATTCTAGAGATGATACAAGTTTATGGATATTTATAATTCCAACCACTTCAGGCAATACTGACCAACGGTGAGAACGTGCTGAAGAAAGGCTACCTTTTGAAGGGTCCAGAAAGTGGGAATGAAAAGATATTTGGAAATTTCTCCTCAAAAACATTCAAGAGAAGGTTTACATGTCTGAGGTAAGTGGCATTTTAGAATATCTTTGTTATTATTTTTATTGTTTTTATTATTATTTCATTGTGTGTGTTTTGTGATGATGCAAGGTGGAATAAAGCCATATTGGCTCATTAATAATTTTCATATTAAAACGTAGTTGTATACTATTTTTCAAGGACTATAAGTTGCTAACAATTGAAAAACCGAAAGCCGTACCGGGTAATTATGGTTAGTGGAATGGTCTTTGGTGATTTAATTTTGTATGTAGTTCGTACATTATAGCAGCTCTTTGCCTAATTATATGCAATAGACCTACTTAAGACAAAGAGGACATATCTCTGTAAAAGTTGATCAGATATTACAGTAGGCCAAATTGTATTGTTTTTATTTGATGAAAATCTCAGATATTAGATCAGTGGAATCCCATGTATTTTGCTGAGTTGCAGTTGGCAGATGTGAAGAAAATAATTGCAGTAATTCATAATTTATGATTTGCCAGGATATATTGATTTTATTTTTCTTCACTATTCGGATATTTGTTATACTTGGATATGTTTTGATAAAATTGATAGACTTGATACTCATGTTATATCATTTATATTTAGGCAAGAAGTTGATGGAACATATCTTTTGGAGTTTCACAAAGATGAAAGGAAGCAAGACTTGAAAGGCACAATCGTTATGGACTTTTGTACACAGATTTCAAAGGTGAGTTGTTGAGTTGAGTGTGTAAAGTGCTCTGTTAAATAACAAAATACAGAATGAAAGAAAAAAAACTGTATATTTTTAAGAATGTGAATAAATTTGGCATCATTGAAAGTATACAAAAGCATTAAAAACTGGCACATTAACCCTTCCACGACAGGCGTTGGATCACGTTTGTGCTATGCTTTCCCTTTGTTGAAATTAAAAGTTATTTATTCCCTTAGTTTTGATGACCTGTTATGCCAAATACTCATTAAAAGTACTTTGGTAATATATGATATGTGAACTCATATTTTATGTATGTCTAGAGAATAACAGATATCACACACATCTTCAGATTAGCAGACCTAGCTGAATGTCTTAAGATATAGCCCATCTTAATTGGATTAGAAGATGCTTATATATTGATATTAAAAGAGAAACAATACAGTGTATACTTTATCATTAAAAGGGATAACAGTATATACAAAGAAATCAGAAAAAAGACTAAACGCATCATGAACCAGTCACTCCACAAGATTACAGAATTATAGAGGAAGGAAATGCCATTTCTGATTGCAAAAAATTCCCAAAATTCAAAAAGTACCAAAAATCCCTTTGCAAATTGAAACAAAAAATACATTCATTATTACACTAAAATAAATCCCCTACGAACCACTCCCACCATACAGAACCCCAGACGAGGAAAATGCTGCTTCGAGCTTCAGATGTGTGAGGGAGGGAAGTCCGTCATGCTGTCGGCAGAGAGTGAGGCTGACCTGGAAGACTGGATGGACAAGCTTACGCGTGTAATTCATGCCGATAAACCTCAGGACGAGTCTAGGGTCGAGAGAGGTGTGTGTTTGTGTGTGTGTGTGTGTGTGTGTGTGTGTTTGTGTGTGTGTGTGTGTTTGCATGCAATAAGAACTTTTGTGAGTAGCTGTACAACTGTGTGGTTTTTTCATTGCTTGTGTGAGTGTTGTATAATCTTTGTATATTTTGATGATGATATTTTTTTACTTTTTCCTCTCTTTTGAGATGGTTTTATTTACCTTGCATTTATTAGCAATTAATATTGGAGTTAAGAAAAAAAAAGAAAGAAAAAAAAAATATATATTTATATATATATTATTATATATTTATATATTTATATATTTATATATATATATATATTTATATATTTATATATTTATATATTTATATATTTATATATTTATATATATATATATATATATATATATATATATTTCTATATTATATATATATATTATTATATATTTATATATTTATATATTTATATATATATATATATATATATATATATATATATATATATATATATATATATATATATATATATATATATATATATATATATATATATTTATATATATAAATAATACATTTAAATGTACTAGACATACAACTGTTGTACTTATCTATAAATTTGAGTCCTCCATTTAACAGAGGCTTGTAATCTCACCCGTCTTCTAGGTTCGACACCACCCCTATCTAACTATGGGACTCTCCGCGGCTTGGAGCACAGCCTGAATCCACAGCTGATCAAATACGCACATGAGACAGACTTCTCCATAGCCCAGGCTCGGAGGGAAGACCGGCATCAACTCTTCACCTGTTATCATAACCTGCCGGTAAGTAGATTATATGGTGATTCATGTGGATAGACCTCTAGGTTTTCATGAAGAAGAAAAACAGGGCTTCGAAGTGTAGAGACGAGTTGCCTTTTTTTTTCTTGTGTTTGTTTCCTGTAAATTGTTAATATATTTTATGTACCACAAGTGTTTGTTATCTCTATTCAAGATCATATTTAGAGCTCATAAAGCACTCCCATTTACACTTCTGATTACTTTCAGCGCACAGAGAGCGAAAATGGCAGTGTGGAACTGAGAGACGAAACACTGATTTGGCCCTACAAGGAAGAATTCGGGACACGATTTCGGGTGCATTTCGAAAGCATAAAATTCAAGCTGCAAGCACCCCTGGATTCAGGCGATGGTCCTCTGTCACAGGTAAACCAGAATTAGAGGTTTTTAGATACTTAACTCCTAAAGACTGTATTTCCTCAGCTTGTCCCCCAGTCGTGAATCAACTCAAATTTTTGACTTTCAGTTGGTTTAGGGATTAGTAAGGAGGGAGGAGGGATACTTCTTTGCCCTCGAGGTTGGAAGAAATATGCTAGACAGTACCAGATCTACTAGTTTATCCTTTCCATATCTCACTCACCCTGAAATAATGGTGGGAAAATTGTTGCTAATGCTTTATTGAAGCTGCTTAGGTAGAAGGGAAAGCTAGTTCATCTTCCTGTTCAAGGCAGCTTGGACTATAGTGGTCAAAGGTGTAATTATTGGTGTTTTATATATATTTATTACAAATGATCTTATGATTTTAAGTGTGCCATTAGCCAGTTGTTTTATATAATATTTCCTTTTCTGATTAATTCTTCCAAACTGTGAAGTAAACTTTTTTTTTTATTGAGTTTGGAAAATTTTTGCTCTACTGATTATCATAATTATCATCACTATGACCCCCCAGTGTACCATATTGTTTTCATCACTACCTTATCATTACCAATATTATGATCATTATTACAACCATCACCATCATTATCACCAGCTTCACCACACCCATCACCATACTTTCCAGCTGGAGCCGTACATGACCTATGCTGCCATCTATGACGTGAGCCAAGGCGGCAAGATCTCCGAGGACTTCCACTTCGACCTCAACAACCCCATGGTGCGCAACCTATTGCCCAAACCCAAGAAGAAGGGCGATGAGGCCAAAGATGGGACTGGGACCTTCCCCCTGTCTCTCGCTGGAGTGCCCGAGGAATGGATCGCACACCCCAAACAGGTTGGGAATGTGTTGTTGGTGTAGCATGGGTGTGGGTGTTGGTTCTCTCTTTAAAAATGATTCTTATGTGTCTTTCCTTAGAATATATGTATTTTTTTCTGTTCAAGTAAACTTGATGTGTCTCTTATGAAGGTACCTCTAAAGTGAAAAAGGATCTTTGATACTATGTAATTATGATAGATTTTCTTCAAATCATAGATTTTCTATATATGAAGGCTACATTAAAAAAAATTAACATTGATAAAATCAGAACACTATTTTGCTTTCACTCCTTTCAGTCTGTAATGAGTGTGCTGAGACCGCACAGCGATGTGTTCCTGGTTGTGAAGATTGAGAAAGTGTTGCAGGGTTCTATCAGCCAGTCTGTGGAGCCATACCTCAAGAGTGTTGATTCCAAGGGCATTCAGAAGCTGCAGAGGGTCATCAAGACGTGCTGCCAGAGGTCAGACTTTTTTTTCTTTTTTTCGTGTGTTTTTGTACATTGTAGGATAATATGTTTAGTTAACCCATTAACAGCTGATGACGTGATATCACATCAGAGCTTTTTGTATGGGTCGTGCATTGAACGGGTGGTTGCGGCCAGAGTGGGCAAATAGCAAGAGGCGTTAGGCCTGCATGCATTAAATTACCCCGTGTTAAGACCGGGTGAAGCCAAAACCACCCCGGTATTATCAGGGTTAATGTACCATTCACATAAAATTAAGATTTACAAACGTATTTTAAGTCCCTAGTGGGCCGAGTGCATGGCATCAACATGCCTTGATTGGTATTCTTGAAGCGCATTTTCGTGTCTAAAGCGTGGAAAAGTCGTGGCAATTGCGATAAAAGTATTGGACCAATCATGGAAACTCTGTGACATGGGGGGTGGGCTTGTCACGATAGTCCCATGGGCGAAAAAAATTTTATAGTGTAATTTTTGTTAGCAATGCTCTCTGCTGATTTTGTGTTTGTTTAACTTTTGGCAGATTTTTTTGAAGGAGAGTGAAGTTAAATGAATGGTAGCAGTAGTCAGGAATGTAAAATTAAAGTATATAGATATATGAAATATGTATACACTAAATCTATACATATGATATATTAAAGATACGCATATATGTACAGTATATACACACACAAAATAAGGAAGATCTGTACATAAATACATGATCCCTCTCATCCCGTTTGATCTGATGTAATGTAGACTAAATTACCAACTGCACATTTGTGAAATGGTTGTCAATTTTTTAACAAGGAACAAGCACAACAACTGATTCATACTAAAATTGAACCATCTTTTGTTAGTGCTACTTGAGCCTGTAGTTTTTCTTATGATTTTGTTGTTTTGACAGCTATTCTCTACTGAAAGCAGTCCATATCTTTAATGTTAATGAAGCATGACATTTAGAAAAGACCATTCACAATTGATAATCAAAAGTGTAAAATTCATTTCCCCACCATCTACCTTGCTTTAGAAATGAGAAATCTCCCTCTTTTTTTTTTAGGCTAGGGGAATACCGTATGCCTTTTGGCTGGTCTGCGAGGCCGCTATTTAAGCACAATGGAAAGCTCGACACAGATTCTGAGTTCCCAGCCATCTACCGCAGCGATGAAAAGAGGCTGGGCGAGACGGAATTCGTCAAAATGTTGGCCGATTTTCGCAAACCGGAGAAGATGAACAAACTGACTATCATACCAGGAAGCATCAATGTCAAAATCCTGCCCATGGAAGTCACTCTGCCAAGTAAGTAGATTTTTTCAAGTACGCCGTGTTTCAAACTGCAATTCAAGTAAACTGTAATTGTAACTTTGATACTAGGAAACTGCAGTTGGAATGGGATTCTAACAGTAATAATAAGCTAATTATGATTCTGGCTGCAAGTCTAACTGTGGTTGAGGTTCTTTATTACATATCTTATATCTTGAGCATAGAGAAGTGTTCGGGAATGGTCCTCAGTCAAATTTTGTCCAGTATACTTTCTCTCTCTCTCTCTCTCTCTCTCTCTCTCTCTCTCTCTCTCTCTCTCTCTCTCTCTCTCTCTCTCTCTCTCTCTCTCTCTCTCTCTCTCTCTCTCTCTCTCTCTCTCTCTCTCTCTCTCTCTCTCTCTCTCTCTCTCTCTCTCTCTCTCTCTCTCTCTCTCTCTCTCTCTCTCTCTCTCTCTCTCTCTCTCTCTCTCACTCTATATATATATATATATAAATATTTATATATATATACATATATATATTTACATATACATATATTTATTTATACATATATTTAGTTTTATATGTTGTATTTCATTATGATTTAGAGTACAGGAATTGTACATTATTTCAGATTTATCATTTATTTTAACTTTGATTATTGAATCCTTCCAGATTCCCTTACGCCCACGCTGGAGCCAGTCAAGCCCTTCCCAAACCCCCCAACGCACGAGCCCACAGTGGAAGTGCAGGAATTCTCAGGGCGCCACATCGATGATATCCACCCCTATGTCAACTACTCCAACAACCTGTATGTTTACCCACATTTCTTAAACTACGAGAACCAGAAGAGCTTCAACCGTGCGCGGAACCTGGTGTGCACGGTGGAGCTGCGTGATTCCGACGCGGAAGGGGCCACCCCGTTGCGCGTCATCTACGGGCGGCCAGGCTCTGGAGCACAGATCACACAGATGGCCACCGTGGTGTTGCATCACAACACATGGCCTGAGTGGGGCGATGAGGTCAAGATCAAGCTGCCCCACAACCTCAACTCGCAGCACCATCTCCTCTTCACCTTCCAGCATGTAGCCATTGAAGCAGCTAAGGCGGGCAAGAAGGATGTTCCTGTGGAGACGATTGTGGGCTATTCGTGGCTTCCCCTCACCTGCAAGGGCCGGGTTGTGCCAGACGAGCTGACACTCCCTGTGGCCGCACACCTCCCTCCAAAGTACCTCTCCATTGAGCCCCTCGGTCTGGGGAAAGGGGTGAGACTTCTCGTTCTTTTGTTGTTCCTGGAATGATGTGGATTTTTTTCTGGTTGTGGAAAGGTTTGGGAGAGGAGGCAGGAGAGGGAGATTACTAATTCTTTATTTGCTTGAAGATTAGTAAATATTTTTGATGGTGTAGTAGGATTTCTTATATGCTTCACACGTTTTTTGAGTTCTGAACAAAAAGTGTATATATATATATATATATATTATATATATATATATATATATATATATATATATATATATATATATATATATATATATATATATATATTTATATATATA
This sequence comes from Penaeus japonicus, assembly GCA_017312705.2. Taxonomy (NCBI): domain Eukaryota; kingdom Metazoa; phylum Arthropoda; class Malacostraca; order Decapoda; family Penaeidae; genus Penaeus; species Penaeus japonicus. The sequence continues at coordinate 57,971 of BOPN01005266.1, forward strand.
TATATATATATATGTACATATATATATATATATATATATATGTATATATATATATATATATATATATATATATATATATATATATGATAAATATATATATATATATATATATATATATATTCATATATGCCATTGGTGAATGCATAGATGCTTGTAATTAATTGAGAACATTACGTCCTCAGTTTGCAGGCCCTGAAGTGCGATGGGTGGACAGCCAGAAAAACGTGTTCAGGGTGTCAATGCGCCTAGTCTCCACGGTGCTGAGCGGAGACCAGCACCTCCACAACTTCTTCCAGTCAAGTGCCTCCCTCCTACCCCCAATAGGCAGCTCTGGGGGGGCCTCGGCAGCTTCCAGTCCCAGATCTGCTCAGCCAATGGATGTGGAAACACTCAAGCATCTCAAGGTGAGGACGAGTTCTTGCTTTGGATGGTGCCTAGCCAAACCCCTAAAAACTGTAATACCTCGGTCTCAAATCAACCTGAATTTTTACCAGGGGTTAATTAGGTCTTTATTGTTTGAAGAGTTCACTTTTACACACCAGAAAATGCTTGTCAAGTTTCATTTTCTTTCTCCCTTCCAGGCTCTTCATGCCCTAGAAGTCGGCTCGATCATTGCCTTCCTGCCAACGCTCCTAAACCAACTTTTGGGAGTGTTGCTGAATGCCGGTGCTGAGGTTGCAACCAACGTCACACGCGTCTTGGTGCATGTCATCGACCAGGTGTACGAAGCTGGTCGAGATGATATACTGAACTCATACATTAAGGTAACGTTATTTTATGGAGGTTAGTTTAGACAAGATGTTGAATTAAGTTCTTTTCTTTTGCCAGCACTTGTAGGTCATTCTGTCAGTGTCATGTATTTCTCCCTCTCTTATTTTGTTCTGCTATACATCTTCTCTTTATTTTCACTGTATAAAATGAATGCCTCATCTTCTCTATGTCATTTCCAATGAATTTATTACCATAATTTTTTTCTTTTTCACTTACCCTTTCCTTTTCCTTTTCCTCTTCACTCTTCCCTTTCATATTTTCCAGTACGTCATGAACATCTCATCCCACGGCCGCAAAACTATCCACGAGGAAATGTGCCGATCCCTCGCGCAGCTTCTCCAGCCGTCCAACATGGATCAGCTGACCACCAACAAAATCCTGAAGCACAGTCAGTTCTTCTTTGCTTTCATTGCCCGCTCGATGGCACTGCATTTGCTCACAACGGCAAGAATTAAGGTGGGTCGGGTTTCTCAGAGTTTTTAGTCTGTTGTATATCCTTTTGATATGTTTTTCATTTGTTTATGTATTTATTTATTTATTAATTTGTGTATTATATGTATCATTTATTAGTTTTTTCCTTTGGTAATGCAGGTATGGAGTCAAGTCTCCAGCATTATGTACAGTAATGTATGATGATTTACCAAACTTAATAATTATTGTTGTAGAAATATTTTTTCTTTTCATTCATTCTACTCCATGAATTTTCATGATTTTATAATGGAGGGAAGTTCCTGAGGTAGTTTTATTTAAAGATTAAAAATATATATATTAAAAGAATGGTAAACTGCTTTTCAAAAAGAAAAAAAAAAGTTAAGCCATACCTAATTCTAATTAATTTTGGAATACTTCATACCCTATCCAGTCATGATAACTTCCGTCCAATTAATTTATTCCCGGACTCATTCTCAAACAAACTCGCAATCTCCTGCAGATGGTTCGCAATGAACGGTTCAGCGAAGAGTACCAGGCAGAGGTCCGTTCAGTAGTGGAGCTAGTGGCCACCTACATTGTGCAGCATTACAAGGAGAATCCGGTGGAGGCCAGAGCCGCGAACATTGCGCTGGCCCACTTCTTGAAGGTGGAGTATTTTTTCTCTTGCTGGTCAAGATATTTGATTCATATTTTTGTTTTGAGATGGGTATTGTTAGTACGTATTTGCTCTTTATTTGTGCAGCATTACATGTTGGTATGTACATGTGCACACCTGCAAGTATACAAAAAGACACGGTTGTGTACATGCACAAGTGCACCCACATAACCACCCACAAGGACACTCTCACCAACTTACTCTCCTGCTCACACTCATTCACACAGACACACACACAGACACACACACACACACACACACACACACACACACACACACACACACACACACACACACACACACACACACACACACACACACACACACACACACACACACACACACACACACACACACACACACACACACACACACACACACATACACACACACACATACACACACACACACACACACACACACACACACACACACACACACACACACACACACACACACACACACACACACACACACACACACACACAGACACACACACACACACACACACACACACACACACACACACACACACACACACACACACACACACACACACACACACACACACACACACACACATACACACACACACACACATACACACACACCACACACACACACACACACACACACACACACACACACACACACACACACACACACACACACACACACACACACACACACACACACACACACTCTCTCTCATGCATACTCTCTCTCAAATACTCATTCACACTCACTTTCACACACTCACTCACACAAATGTTCACACTCACATGTGTACACATGAGTTATCCATGCATTTGTTGTTTAAAACTTCATTTGGAATGTTACCAAGACCCAATATGATATCAATCTTTGTTGGTATGATTATTTGAATGTACAATTTAATTTTATTATCATGTTTTATTGGAAGTGGCACACTCCATGGGTTGATCATCTCATTGCTCTGTGACGAACCAATTTCTCTGCATAGCGCTGCTTGAGCATGATGGACAGAGGCTACGTGTTTGGCCTGATCAAGATGTACCTTGAGCACTTCAGTCCGGGAGACCCCATTGTGCTGCATGTGTACAAGTTCACCTTGCTACGAGTGGTGTGTTCACATGAACACTACATCCCCTTGAACCTGCCTGTGTTCAATACTCCCATCAGCGTGGATCCCAAGAAAGCAAAGTTGCGTCACGGTGAGTTCCTGCGACGTGGGAGCTGGGGGTTGGGCGGGGGGTTGTAATCCAGAGGTCGTTAGCTGGAGGGTGGTAGGTGTGGGGGAGAATTGTACTGGAAGGTTTGGTGTAGAGATGTATTGGATACCGGGGTTGATATATAGGGATTGCATTAATATTGAGATTATGATACTGCTGTGTGAGTAATTTTGCATACATATCATGCATATTATTTATATGTAAAGGAATTTGGTTGACTTAACTTCATATCATAGAAAATGCAGAGACCTAAGTAAATTATCATTTTTTTTATATGTGTCTATTCCATTATTGCTGGAGAACTGTGAACACATCCCTAGGCAGTGCTTTTAAAGTTGGATTTTTTGCAAATACTAGGTTACTGTCTGGAAAATGAATTGTTTTTAAAGTGTTTAGAGACGGTTCTACCTCAGTGAGCATTGTAACTATAAGTGTTGCAATGAATATGAACCGTTTTATCATTGGATGAACGTGTCGTTGTCCACAGGTACGGACGAATTCTACCTGAGTACAGACTTCTGCTCGCATCACTTCCTGGTTGGTGCTTTGCTGAGTGAGGTTCGTTCTGCACTCGGTGAAGTGGGTGAGGTCCAGCGTGTGGCCATTGGGGTGCTGCGCGACCTGCTCGCGAAGCATGCATTTGATGATAGATATCTACAGTCTGTAAGTATCTCCTAAATTAGATGGAAGAATGTGGTACTGATGTGTGGATAAAGATGCGTGCATTTAGATGTGTGACTATCTGCATATGATTATGTGGACTCAAAAATATATTTATAGAAATACAACTCCATCTATGTATATGTAATAAGAGACTTCCCGCAGATTACAGATATTATCCATCTAGAATTGTTTCTGAGATTGCTGACAGTATGGCATAATAGCAATAGATAGAAGTGAAGCTTCATTTATTGTAATTACTATTTCTTATTCAGTGCTGATATTAGAAAAAGATCATTCCATTTTACTGGCCCTTTATTTATTGATTTACTTATGTATCTGTTTATTTATACATTATTTTTTTTCCTAATTTCTTCTCTCTTCTACAGGGTCAGCAAGCGAGAATAGCAAGCTTGTACTTCCCCATAGTGTCGGTGCTGTTGGAGAATGTGAAGCGCCTAAGCTGGCCTGACATCCCGACCAACTCCACAGGTACTGCTTCGAGAAGAATGGACCCCAGAGCGAGCGCAAGGACGAGAATTACCAAGTGAGGAACTTATACGTTATTGTGCTTTATACAGATGCTAGTACAATATTTTGCATGTACTCATTCAGCATCATCATCATCATCATTGCAAATACATGCTGCAACTCCAAGCACTCTCCCCCAAAGCAGGTCAGGTGGTGGCAGCGTCGACATGAGCAACTACAGCACTCCGTCACGCAAAGGCTCAAGCCGCGTAGACGTATCTAGTCTGGGCATCCGGGCGGACCCCTCATACCTGGCCATCATAGCCGGGCCTGGGGGGCTCGTAGCCAATCAGATAAGCCTTGTCAATGGAAGGTCCAGCTCGAGCCTCGAGTCGGAAGACAATCCACCCTCCGCCACCGCGTCGGATCTGCCCGAGGAGGACCTGGAGGAGGAGGGCTCCGAGGACGTGAGGACACATTCGAGGTTAGGGCCTTGAAAATTGGATTTATTTAGACTGTGTAGGAAAGGGGATTGTCTTTCCCAAAGCACGATCCGTTTGCTCAGTGCTCTTGCTGAGAGTTCAACTACTCCCTTACATACAGCTAAACGGTACATAAATAACAGGAATGTAACACGCTGCACGTCTATATTGCAGGAACTTGAGTGTAGCGTTTGCAGGAGAGAGTGGACCTGTCAGGTATGACAAGCTGAGCCCGGCAGAAGTACGTGATTTGCTGCTGTGCTTCCTTCATACCCTCAAGCATGTGCCAGAAGCGCACCTCGTATCCTGGTGGGCGACGATCAGTGTTGAGGCACTGGAGAAATTTTTCACGCTTCTTCAGTAAGTAGTGCATGAAGAGTTCATTAAGATAAGCATTTGAAGAAAGGCTGAAAAGTAAATGAAGCTAATTTTTCTTATACAGATTGATGTATTAAGACATGTGACATGAACAGAGGAAGTACAAAGAAATTTTTACTTTATACCAATTACATATTGATTGGCATTCTTATCTCACCATTGAATGAGGAATGTAGTACCATAGAATATTGGTATGTATTGTATACTTCACTTCATATTTCCTCCATGCAGACTCTCACTGCATCACTTCAAGTACAGCGGCAAAAGACAGATTGTACGAGAGCAAGCCCCAAAGAAGGCCTCAACCCTACCTGCCAAGTTCCAGCCTCCGAACATAGGCCATAGAGTGTCAACGGCAACTGACAGTTATAGTGGTAAGAGTATGCTCTATTATTGGAACTGTTGATATGATAATAAATGTTAAAAACAGAAGGTAATGATAAGTGATAATAACGAATATTAAATATTTAGTTATCAATGATATGAATACATATATTTTTTTGACATTTTTGTAAATAGTACCAATATGAAAATGTATTTTCCTCTTCTTTCCTCTCCAGTGAGCAGCCACGAGGGTGAGGGCTGGCTCAAAGCGCTGCAGGAGGCCAACCTGGCAACAGAAGTGGGCCTCATAATCCTAGATGTGCTCGGCAACTTCACCACGCACTGCCGCGACATCCTCACCTCAGACGGCGCTGAAGCCATCATGCAACAGGTGTTCTCACTGCACCTGCTCTACCTACAGCTGGGGCAGTCGGAGAGCCTGATGAAGCACGTGTTTGCTTCCCTCAGAGCCTTCATCAATAATTTCCCGCGGACGCTCTTTCAAGGTGAGAAAGAGATGTGTATGGAATGAGTTGATTGAAATACAAAGACACGTTATGTGGAAAGGAAGACCATAAGAAATACAGCCACTATGGGAAGGGAAGCACAGAACATGTAACATTTTGTATCAGATTAGAAGTCTCTTCAAAAAGAAATTATAAAAATGCATGAAATTTATATATTTAGTTTTAGTGAAGCACAGGAAAACAGAATATGTAACATTTTGTATCAGATTAGAAGTCTCTTCAAAAAGGAATTCTAAAAATGGATGAAATTTATATATTTGGTTTTAGTGTTTTTACAATTACAGTGTAATCAAAATACATCTCTTGCGTACCCTTAGAGAAGAAAGATTATGTTATTGATTTTCTCCTTTGTGCTTTGGGTTTATTTGTGTGATTTTTATTGAAAGGGTTGTTGGTAATCCTACTATATCATTCTTATGATTATGCTAACTGATATGTGAAATAGTTACAGAATTTGATATTTTAGAAAAAGACATCAAAGTCTGAAAATAGACAGCTGTTCCTGTGGTGAGTGGAATGGATCTTCTTGGAAATGTAGTTTTATTTGAGTCCAGTGTGTAGCAGTGGCATTGTATCATTATTTCCCAACTTAGAGTGCACAGCTACTGTAGTTGTATTTTAATTAATAGGGCAGCATTGTGGTTGCAGCTTGGAACAGGATGGGAAGATTAATTCCCTTCATTGCCAGTAATCATTACTGCTCTGGAAGTTTTGACAACCAGAAAAAATGGACTTAGGCTAGCCAGAATTACTTGTACAATTCTTCATTGGTTGATAAGACTTGCTGTAAAGTTTTCAATTATTTAAGGTTATGGTTATCATTTCTCTCTCTCTCTCTCTCTCTCTCTCTCTCTCTCTCTCTCTCTCTCTCTCTCTCTCTCTCTCTCTCTCTTTCTCTTTCTCTCTCTCTCTCTGTATATTTATATGTAAATATATATTCAAATGTAATAGTATATACTTGCAGTTAAAATGCTAGGTTCCCTTTTTTTTATTATATAATAAGTACAAGTTTGATTAGCTACTTTTCTACTTTCAATGAAGGAATGATTACTACAACTGAAGCAATAATGAATAGTGAATGCAATAAATTATTCATGCACCAAAGAAAACAATAAAGAG
>BOPN01005266.1:70000-80000 GCA_017312705.2 Penaeus japonicus
TTTTTTTTTTTAACTTTTCTTTTCCCTCATGATTTTTTTTTTCTTGTTATCTTCTTTTTGTTATAAGACTGCCTCTAACATTTTGGTCATGGACTGTGTTCATGTCAATTTGGATGATTAACTGACTTCTCTCTTCATAAATGACTTGTGTTTCAGAAGAATCAGTGCATGTCACAGGGAGACAGGTAATGAAGTATAGATGCACATCTTACAAGGTTTTGTTTTGTCATATGAAATGTCCTTCATATGAGGCCCTAGCTTTGCATTGGTAAGGTGGAAGTTTCGTGTAGGATTAGGATGTTTGGTCGAGTAATAGTTTTTCATCCTTGTTAAGATTTTCTAGATCCTGACTTTATATGTGAATAGGTAAATATTGCGATGCATCATTGGTTTATGTCATTACAGTTGAATTCTTAAAGTTGAATATGGAGTTTTTGTGCATAAAGAAATTGTGTATATCTTAAAATTGAAACAGGCTTTTCACATTCAACTATTATCAGTATAAATCAGCAAGAAATATGCAACATATGAAACTTCTGCCTTGCATCAGCATAGTATGATCTTACCATAAGCTTGTGCTGTGATTGTTTGGACTTGCCGTCTATGAGTTTACATTTTATCGCCTTGCTTGTAGATTGACGTTCAACGGTGATACTTTGCTTCCTCCTCCTCTCTCTGTAAAGGATGGTCCCGCTTCTCTCGTAATATTTCCCCCCTTTGCACGGTGATGGCATAGGGTTCAGTACCTCTGCAGTGATTCTTAAAAACTGAAGAAAATAAAAACTGACATGAATGGTGAGCCAATGATCGACTGACTGATTGACTGACCCCCATCTCCAGTCTCTCAGTCTTCAGCCATTTCCACATGGGTCCCAGTCTTTATTCAGTCTCTTAGCCTTTTTTGTTTTAACTTCAGCCTATTCTTTAAACGTCCAGTACGAGATGATTTGAATGTGATGTGGAGCGGAATTTTAAAACGAGATGCTAACCTCCCAAACAGCATACCTACTTTGGCTTGAAAAAAGCAACAGATATATTGGTGTTCACAGCTGTTGATGTTACTGTTGTTTTACTTTCTTGAAGTTGTATATATGTAGATATAAAGTTAGAACAAAATTAAGGCTTACATATGGATTAGTCAACTTGTTAAGAGTTAGAGTAATCTGTATATATGTAAAGATTTAGAAATGTGTCTCTAATCACAATAATATTGTAATGATTATTTTTCAACATCCATTATTTTACAAAAGTAACCATTGCTTTATAGATTCACATCCCCCCCCCCCCAATGATATTTAACCCCAGTATTACATCTCTCTGGTATCCTTATTGAAGTGATAATTGCAAATTAAGTATGATATTGCAGCTACTGTGTTTATGAAGCTTATGGAAGTTATTCTTGAGGTAATGATGAGTGAGTGGCTTTTAAAAACTTTCATTTGATGGACGGAATGAATTCTCAATGTTGGTTGGTTATCAAAGATGAACATCTGAGGTAGGACTTGGCTTACACCTCTCTCAGAGTTAGCGTAATACCAGTAATACGTACCATACAACAATACCAAACGCATTTCCAAATCCCTTTATAGCTTTGTCCGTTTGCTTTTTTCTTTGCTGTGTACTGCCAAAGTTCCTGTGATGTTCTTCTTAGTCTGTTGTTAGTAGGATACGGAGACTTTAGTTTAGTCAAGCCACTAGACAAAGAGAAAGAGAATAAAGGAGAGAAAGATTAAAAGAGAGAGTAAAGAGATGAAGAAAGAGCCGCTCTAAGAATGGCCATTTGAACAGTCACGTTTAAGGGGTTATTTCACGTGGCTCCATTAATTAAAGAATAATTATTAGGCAAGTGGGGTTAGAACAAATCCTCAATATTAATGTTGTTTTTTGATAAATTGATATAAAAAGTATATTTGGTGTTCCAAAAAAGGAATGGAAAGTTAAAATGGATGATTAACAAAAGCAATTAATAGTTGTCATTTCATAAAGTTTTAAAAGTATTTAGTAGTTTAAAATATCTATTGTAATCTCTATTATAGATTTTTGAAGAATGTACTATAGTATAAAAAAAAAAAGAGATAAAGTTAAAAAACACAATGTAGCACTTTTATAAAGTTGAAAAAAGGGCAGTGTAGTTTCTTGATAAAGTTTCAAATAATCTCAAGTAGTCTCTTTATAAAGGATTGTGTCATTTTTGATGCCTGAAGCTTTTTTTGATCTTGGCTGTTACTTACGTTCGCAATATCTTCTGTGGCGTTCCTGTTAGATGTTGCATGCTGCTCCCAGACTCTGCACTTCTACACTGGTAGGTGAACCGTTTCTTAATCAGTGAGAAATATGTTGTTGAGTTAAGCACGGCCATGTGAGAGTTTGTATTCATTCATTTGATTTTTTATTTTTTTTTGTTATTCTAAGATGATGTTGATTTTTATTGATTTTTGAAATGTATTTGATCTATTTTTTTGTATTTCTATTAATTTATTTCTCATATATATATTTTTTTAAAGTATTCAGTTTCTTTTATTGTAAGTAATGAGAAATATCCGTTCTTTTCACAAGTATTGAGGCTACAGTATGCATTAATGATTGTTGCTTAACATCTCAAAATTTTGCCTTAGTATCTAACCAGCCAAAAGGTATGCCAAATGAAACAGTATTTGAAAAGAGTAGTTTTGAAGACTCATTTTATGAAGAAGAATTTTAAAAAGGTACCTAGATAGAAAGATTCCTTTTGATTAAGAATTTCAGTGATATAAGTGTGGATAATGTAGGCAGTGCTAATTCATAGTAGTGTAGATCCAGCTTTAAAATGATTCAGAGTGTAGTTGCTTAAACTGCATTGCTATGGTGTAGAACAGGAACTGAAAGTATTGACTTGCTGTTTATAATTACTGCGTGCTTTTGCACCGAAAGATTACTTCACTGAGATTGAATATTATTTTATTGATTTTATCATCTGGAGAACTGTAATTGTGGAAGTAATGATAGAGTAATTTGAAATGTTTAAAGAAGTGTGTCCATGAAAGCAGGACATTTCAAATTATTGTTGTAATGATGTAAGTGTGAGCAAGTTCTGATAGCTGTGGAAATACAACAAGCATTATAGATAATGTGATATGTGCTTGGTTTCCTCTCCTTGGTTTTAAGAGAAAAAAAATCCATTCTTTTTGCTATTGGCAGATTTTATGAAGATGTTTTGGGTGACATTTAGATTTGGCAGCATAACTACTGGACATTCTTAGGCGACAGAAGATAAAAAGGTCATTTAAAGATTTGCTGCTTTTTATGAAGCAAAAGCTGGTTTACCTGTTGACAGAAATTTAGGCTGTAGTTGAGAATTACTTGAAGGATTTTTGTATTCTTATACTCAAGATGTTTGCAGGTAACAGCATATTTTTCAGTAAGTGAGAGCAGATGAAATTCTAGTTTTTGCATGTGTCTTTTAGTGATATATACCTGTGAGATATTAGAGGAGGAGTCACAAGTCTGACTGAAATGCTGAAGGAGACAGATCTACCCATACAAGTGAGTGGCAATTGAAAGCTATGATTTAGGTCTGTTAGTTAGTTCAGTCTACCAGGAGTGTGTCATTTATGTATAAAGGGAATGTGTTTGATGTTTTCCTGCCAATGTAGCCTCTAGAAAGCACAGAGGAGTGTGGAATAATGCCTATACTGGTAGATGTTCAGCATGGACTTTTTTGAATGTGGAGAAGCATATAATTGAAGGTTGGAGTTGATTGGGCAAGCATGCTGCCATAGCTCACATTTTGACCATTTTGTTTCAGCTTTTCTGAGACTTGGGAATGTATATTTATTTGATATATACTGATATTGATGGCATCTTGATAATGATAATAACTATGGGGTTAAGTGAAGACAGTGAATGCATCGAAAACTCAACTAAGAGAAGGAAGTTCAGGTAAAAAAAAAGAAAAAAGAAGTCTGTTATCACAGCAAACAGGTAGGCGAGGAAATCGGTGCATGTGGGATAGTTAACAGATATTTGGGAACGTTGGAGTTTTCCCGAAAAATCTCTCTAAGACTAAGGAGCAGAAGAACGCTTGAAAGTACATCTTACAAATCGTATGAATTGAGACTAATGTGTAGGAAGCACAATAATGGATTGGCATTGTTTATGCAAGAATTATTCCAACCGTAAGATATCTTTGATAATAATGTATGCAACACTCAGTCGTACTTCATCAGTTCCTGTTCTTGTTATTAAACTGGCGAGAGAAGTGAGCTTTGTGTGCTTATTCCTTGTGATAGTTTCATAGTATTTAGTGCTACATACATACATCCATACATACATATGTGTGAGTGTGTGTCTGTATGTGTGTGTGTGTGTGTGTGTGTGTGTGTGTGTGTGTGTGTGTGTGTGTGTGTGTGTGTGTGTGTGTGTGTGTGTGTGTGTGTGTGTGCGTGTGTGTGTGTGTGTGTGTGTGTGTGTATGTGTGTGTGTGCGCGCGCGTGTGTGCACGAGTGTGTGTGGTTGTGGGTGTGAGTGTGAATGTGAGTGTGAGTGAGGGTGTGAGTGAGGGTGTGGGTGTGTGTGTGAGTGTGTGTGTGTGTGGGTGTGAGTGTGAGTGTGGGTGTGAGTGTGGGTGTGAGTGTGTGTGTGTGTGTGTGGGTGTGAGTGTGAGTGTGAGTGTGTGTGTGAGTGTGGGTGTGAGTGTGAGTGTGAGTGTGAGTGTGGGTGTGTGTGTGTGTGTGTGTGTTTGTTTGTGTGTATATACATTCAAAAAATCACACTAACATTTTTCACTCTTAATTTATTTTTGTCATATGAAGTATCACCATAGTTAGATAGTATATGTCCCATTAATGTAGTTTGCTTTTTAATATGCTTGTTGTAAATACAATATAAATGGAGAAAAATAAATACGTAGATTCACACAGCGAAGAACCCGCCAACCAATTACATCCATTCTACACTAAGCCAGAAGGAAGCTAGGTCGAGCCGATTTCAGTAAAAGAGGAATTCTCACGCCTCGACCTATTCGCCCGTCTTGCAGGTCTAGTGGATACGGTCTTCACTATGGACTCCCTAATAAGCCAGCTTGAGGTCGCAGGTGGGATGGTGGAGCGGGCAGAGAGGTTCGAGCTGCTGGGCAACCTCTATCGGATTCTCATTCCCATCTACGAGGGGCGACGCAACTACCCAGCGCTCGTCCAGTGCTATTCTCATCTGTACCAAGTATGTTGTGGCTGTTACCCTTGTTATGTTGTTGTTATTGTTGCAGTGATTGTGAGATTGTGATGAATATTAATATTAGTATCATTGTTAATGTTATCATCATTTTTATTATTATTCTTTTCATTATTATTATTATTATTATTATTATTATTATTATTATTATTATTAGCATTGTTATTGTTATTACATCCCATTATTATTGTTAATGTTGCTCTTGTTATATTTATTTCAATTGTTGTTATTGTTACTATTATTAATATTATTAATATTATTATTATTATTGTTATTACTATTAGTAGTGGTTGTAGTATTGTAATTTTTATAATTAATTTCAGGCTTACTCCCGAGTAGTGGAAGTAAATGCTTCGCAGAAGAGACTTCTAGGCCGTTACTATCGTGTTGCCTTCTACGGACCTGTGAGTATCAGCATGCCTCTATTTGTGGTATATTATTCTTGGTAGGCTAATAAATCACAATATCATCCATGAATAATGAAACAAAAAAATCTATTTATGCCTATCTTTTTCATGTCTACTATTTCTTCCAATGTTATCCATGACAAGATTTAATAAATTCCTACACGTTTTCTAATCTTTCAGAGTTACTTTGAGGACGAAGCCGGCAAGGAGTACATCTACAAGGAACCCAAAGTAACATCGCTAGCAGAGATCTCGGAGAGACTTTACCACCAGTACTGCGATAAGTTTGGAAAAGAGGCCGTGAAGATGATTATGGATTCCAATTCGGTAAGGACTTCAGTTTGTTATTTAGTTGATTTGATATCCTTGAAGGAGAGAAGAATTTTTTTTTTTTTCCTTTTTAATGTGCAGTGGATATTTCCTGTTGTCGACTTCCACTACGCATTAAGATGTGTAAAAGTGTAGTAGAAATATTTGATAGAATGTTTTGTGTATGCTGATATTTTTTTTGTAATATTAGAATTTCTATTTAATGTCATAATGATGTAGAACAAGTGAAAAGAATCATAAGGGAAAAATATAAAGACTAAATAAGCCATATACATACATGAATTCTTTAAACATCATTCATTCCCCCCCATTGTCTCCCCCCAGGTTGATCCCGATGAGCTTGAATCGCGCTACGCCTACATCCAGGTGACGCACGTCAACCCCTACTTCCCCGAAGAAGAGCGTAACAACCGCCAGACGGAGTTCGAGCGCAACAACAACATCAACACCTTCATGTTCGAGACGCCCTTCACCCTAGAGGGAAAAGCTCACGGGAAACTGGAAGAGCAGTGGAAGCGGAGGGTTATTCTCAAGACGGATTACCACTTCCCTTACGTCAAGAAGAGGATCCAGATTGTGGAGACGGAGGTTGGTTTAGGGTTAGGGATGGGTGGCGTAGTGTATGGTGGTTGAGTGGGTGGGGGTAGGGGAAGGGGAGGTAGTGAAGCCATGTATGGGGGTGATAGTGGGTATTTGTGTTTGTGAGAGGGGTGAGTGTGTGCATGTTTTTGCACAGTTCTGTATGTAAGGTGTGTCTACTTGTGGGGATGTGTTTGTGCGTGAGTGAGAATACATTTGCATGTGTTTCTGTGTGTGTGTGTGTGTGTGTGTGTGTGTGTGTGTGTGTGTGTGTGTGTGTGTGTGTGTGTGTGTGTGTGTGTGTGTGTGTGTGTGTGTGTGTGTGTGTGTGTGTGTGTGTGTGTATGTGTGTGTGTATTTGGAGGGATTGTATTTGTATCTTTTCATTACTTTGTCGTTATCATCTAAAAAACAAAAAACTAGTATACAACAAAGGATCATCAAAGAGAAATCAAATTGAAATTATTTATTTTTCCATTTTCCCTAATACTTGGGTCTTTCTTAATCTCCTCATTTCATTATTTATAATTTTTTTTTTGTTTCAGTTACTGTATATTTTACTTTATTGCTAATGTTGTCATCTAACACATCAGGTCCTAGAGATGTCCCCCATAGAAGTTGCCATTGACGAAATGGAAAGCAGAGTCAAAGAATTGTTAGAAATCATCAATAAACACCCAACAGACGTGAAGAAATTACAGTTGAAGCTCCAGGTAAGTTACATGCGATTTCTAGGATGGAATGAGGTGAGAGTTGATATGATAGTTAAAGGCATGCAAGGAAACTGGATCAACTTGACGGGGATATGCTAGTAAAATGCAGAAGCTGTTATATGGTGTGTCAAGAATAGTCTTATGTATGTGATGATGATAACAGTGGTAACTGATAAGAGTAGCATTGTGGCGGAGTTATGATACCGAAAGATACATCTTGTTATGCAGAGTTATTCATTATCATTCATGGTGTTCCCTCCTATTGTTATCATAAGTCCTTTTAAAAAAATCATACCAAAAAATGTTACATATTATGCTGTATTCCTTCTCACAGGGCAGTATCAGTGTGCAAGTAAATGCTGGACCTCTTGCGTATGCGTCCACTTTCCTCGAGGAAACCAACTGCTCTTCGTATCCGGTGAATCAGGTGTCTCGGTTGAAAGATGTTTATAGGTGAGTTGTGGTGTATTGGTGAGGCTATTGTTTTGCCAGTGCATGTGCTGTTATGCACTGTGTTTGAGTTATTTTCTCTTGCCATTAGTTTTATTTGAGATTCATTTATGCGTTGTATTGTAGCTATTTATATGAATCTATGTATATGTACATGTATTAAATTATTACTAATATTGTTTTCTCTTCCAATTAAACTTATTATCTTTATTTTTCTGATATCACAGAGAGTTTGTGTGTACCTGCAAAGAAGCCCTGGATCTGAATAGCCAGGTCATAACTAGCGACCAGTACGAGTACCAGATGGCGCTGGAGAGCAACTTCTCGGAGCTGCTTCAGTCACTGTCGTCGATTCTGAATGAACCACTGCTGGCTGCTCAGATTGCTGTCGACAGTTTGCTGAAGAGGTCGTCGCAGCACTATCTGAGTATGATAAGCTCGCCCGGGGGAGCCAGCAACGCATGAGGAAGGATCTGAGGAATGTTTGTGTTCATTTTTACCCTAAGGTTTTAATGTTTGTTCGAATCTGATGATGGAATCTCAGAGGTAACAGTGTGTCTGTCAGTGATATATATGTATATTTTTTTTAGATATTAGGAAGGAACTGTATTTTTAGTTGATGCTACTTGTAATAATATTTTTAATGGTACACATCAATTTTTGTTTTTTTATATTTCTCTTTTTTTTTTTTTAGTAGATGCATTTTTTGTAAATGTTTTTTCTTTCTTTTAGTTCTACGAAACTATTTCATAATAGCTCCGTGCCATGTATGTATGTAAAAGTTTCGCAAGCTTTTTGATGTCAAGATCTGTGCCATTGTGATAACCAGTGACTAAATGTGATTAGGTGTGTAAAGTGTAAGCAGTGTATTATATATTTTTATGTGGAGGGTATTAATGTCAATGAACAGCCCTAGTATATATATGAATATATATATATATATATCTTTTTACAGAGACTATGAAATGTAAATGTAAAAGACAATATGGTAAGAGGATTAACACTGAAATCTTCTTGTCTCTCTGGTAGAAATACGCTGTTTTCATGATCAGCTTGGTACTAAATAGTATTTGCATTATTAATTGTTATGTCTTGTTCAACTGATGCAGTGATAATAAACTCTGAGGCCTGTACTTGAGAAAAAGCTAACTCTACTGTTGACATGTGACAATGCATGATGAACACACCTTGTGTCTTGTGCTCAACCCCCTAAAGATCTATATACGACAATCGAGGTTCCAGCGCGATCATTTGAAAAGGAAGGTGCACCTCAGTTCAGCTAATTGCGTGTAACTCGTTGAAAGCAGACCACCGTGAAACTTTCGTCATATGTTCTTTAGACCTGTACCTCTCATTTGCGAGATAAGGACATTCTGACATTACGTGGCCAAGTAGTGGGAGAAGGTCCTCTGAGGTTGAGACTCCGGCCTGAGTACGTTTGTCAGCTTCAGTTTTTCGTTGTTCCACTGTGGTACACAGTGGCCAGTTTTGAAGAGCATACCTGTAAGATAAGAAGACCAAAATAGTCCCTTATTTCTTTTTTTTCTATTTGTTATGTTTCTTTTTTTTGTTATTAATTATTTGATTGAGAATATTTGTCATCAACTTTAGAGGTTCATTATTCCTCTATAATATGTGTTAAAATATTTGAAAACACATGATTGAAAGCAGCTCTTCTTTTTCTTTAAGATCGTAATACTTGTATACCTCCCACCATTATTTGTCAAATATTTAAATTATCATTGTTAGTTTATTTTCCGCATCTACGGGGCCAGAGAATAAGTACCTAAGGGGTCACCTTACAACCATCGTCACGGAATAAGAAGATTAACGTATTGAATCTCATCTATTAGAACATAAGGAAAGACGTGATACGAAGATGTCGTAGGGTACATGACACAAGAGTGTTTATCGTAATCTGCTCATTCCATTATAGCAATAGTGACATTAGCTTTTTTTATGAGATATTGGTTCGGACTTTTTAGGAGACTAGTTAGTTTTTGATAGTTTTTTTTTTTTTCTTTTTTATAAAATGTTACGGATGAAATGAATGTTATATATTTCTTTACTATAGTATGAATTTTCTTTTATAGTTTTTAGAAATTCTACTCATTAAGCTCATTGGTTATCTGACTTAAGAAATGGAGTTTGTTAAATAAGGAAGTAAGAGATATGGCTATAATATGTATGCACAATATGTTGTTTAAGTTTGACAGCTAAATTATGTCGTAAAAAACAGTATGAAAATTGATGTGTCTTTATACACACACACACACACACACACACACACACAGAAACGTCTTGACCCGACAC
>BOPN01005266.1:100000-102226 GCA_017312705.2 Penaeus japonicus
TCTCTCTCTCTCTCTCTCTCTCTCTCTCTCTCTCTCTCTCTCTCTCTCTCTCTCTCTCTCTCTCTCTCTCTTTCTCCATCCCCTTACTTTAACCTCCCTAACCTCTCTTCCCTTTCTTATGAAGCGATTATTATTATTATTATTATTATTATTATTATTATTATTATCATTTTTTTTTTTATCAATCTTTGCCTGATTACATCAATAGTTTTAGAAAGTAAATAACCTGCGAGTGAGTGTTTGTGCGCGTGTGTTTGTGTGCGTGTGTATTTATGTGTGTCATCACTGAACATCCAACGATATTCACTATTCTCAAATTCCCCACATAATCTCTATCCCCCAACCACCCCTACAAAAAAAAAAAAAAAAAAAACATTGCCTCCATTTTAAGCATTCCTTCTGAAACTTCCAGCACCTAAAAAAAAAAAAAATAAATAAAAAAAAAAATAAAAAAAAAAAAAAAAAAAAATAATAATAATAATAATAATAAATAAAAACAAATAAATAAATAATGATAATAGTAATAATAATAATAATAATAATAAAAATTCTGCTCTGCTTTAACACAGACGAGTAAACAACGAGGTGTCATAAGAAGCTTGCAAACACTGCACTACTTTGAGTCATACGCCCATTGCATGGTGCCTTTGCTGTTGTTGGTGTTGTGGTTGATATTGTTATCAGTATTGGTTTGTATGGTAATTGTTATTATTGTTAGCATTATTGTTTTTATCGGTATGATTATCATTAGTGTTATCATTCTTATCATCATTATTATCATCAATGTTATTATCCTTATTATCATTATTATTATCATTATTAAGAGTATAGTTATCATTATCACTATTATCATTATAATTATTATCATTGCTATTATTATCATTATCATCATTATTATTATCGTTATCATCATTATTATTATTTACGTCATTATCATCATTAGTCGTATCATCATTATCCCATTTTCATTATCATTATAGTTACCATTATTTCTGTTATTATTAATATCATCATTATTATTATTGTTTTCAGTATTACTAATACCATTGTCATTACTATTATGATCATCATTATCACCATCACTATAGTTATTAATATTCTGACCATCTTTACCATCATCATTATATCATCATCTTCATCATCATTAGTATTAGTATTACTATCATTATCATCACTATCACTGTTATTACTGGCATTGGTATCATTATTATCATAATCATAAATACTATTGTTATTATTGTCACTATCATTATCAATGTAATTATCGTTAATATAATATCAATATTTTCATTGCTACCACTACTGCTACTAATACTATGATCCTTAATATTGTTATTGTTATCATTATTATTATCCTTCATATAATCTTTACACCTATTTTCATATTTTCATTCTCATCACCACCATCCTCATCACCACCACCACCACCATCATAGCCCTCATCATCATCATTATCATCCTCATCATCACCACCACCATCCTCATCACTACCACCATCATCATCACCACCACCACCATCATCACCCTCACCACCATCATCAATCTCAACATCCTAAAGAACTTAATAATAATTCATCCTCACCACAATTTGGCATATAAAAGTAATAAATACTTAATGTGATTAGAAGACCCAAGTCAAGGAATAAAATACGAATGAGGAAATAGTGATATTAACTTTTCAATTGACTGACAGTTTTAAAAGCTTCCGGGATTAAGCGTCGAAAGTCAGTTTAGAGTGTTGGTTAAGATCCTCCAGATTAATATCATAAAAAAAAAAATTAAAAAAAATATATAAGAAGTAGCATTAGTGATAACAATAAAGAGAAAAAAAGAAGAAGGTAAACGTAGACATAGCATAAGACGAAGAAGAAGAAGAAGAAGAAGAAGAAGAAGAAGAAGAAGAAGAAGAAGAAGAAGGGGAGGAGGAGGAGGAGGAGGAGAGAGAGAGAGAGATAAAGAGAGAGAGAGAGAGAGAGAGGAAGAGAGAGAGAGAGAGAGAGAGAGAGAAAGAGAGAGAGAGAGAGAGCTAGAGAGAGAGAAAGAGAGAGATAGAGAAAGAGACAGAAAGAGACAGAGAGAGAGAAAAAAAGAGAGAGAACGATAAATATAGATAAACAGAGAGAGAAACAGACAGAAAGAAAAAGATAGATCATTAGATAGATAGATAGAGAGTATGGGTCTGTAAACACGTGACTGCTACAGGCCCAATGAGAAACATAGGGCCGT
>BOPN01005267.1:20224-22724 GCA_017312705.2 Penaeus japonicus
ATAAAAGCAATCAGATATAAAGAAAAACAGAAGAAAAAAATCAGTATAATGATAGTAGTAATGATAAACTCAGCTGAAGCAACAATGATAATGGTAATGTTAATATTGATATTGATGATAAGAATGGTGATGATAATCATAATCACAATAATGGTAATGATGATAATCATCATTGTCGTCCTCATGATAATACTGATAATAATAATGATAGTGATAGCAATAATAATAATGATAATGTTGATAATGATAATGATGATAACAACAACAAATAATAATGATAACAATGACGATGAAAATAATTAAATAATACAAAGTATGATAAAAGCAAAAATAATATAAATAATAGTAATGATAACAATGCAATATCAATGATGATAACAATAATAAAGATAATAATAATGATAATGATGATAACGATAATAATGATGATAATGATAATAATGATAATGATAATATCATACACTGCTTTCTCTCTCTCTCTCTCTCTCTCTCTCTCTCTCTCTCTCTCTCTCTCTCTCTCTCTCTCTCTCTCTCTCTCTCTCTCTCTCTCTCTCTCTTTATCAACATCGCTCTATCCCTTTATTCTGCTCTATTCCACCTCTGATTTATCTCGATTATGGTGAAGATACTACTAATGATGATGATGGTTATGTTGATGATGACGATGATGATGGTGATGATGATGATGATGATGATGAGATTATGATTATAGTGATGATAATGATGATAATGATAAGGATGATGACGATGAAGACAATGACGTTGATGATGAAAACAAAGTTAATGATAATGAAAAAAATAAAAAAAACAATAATTATAACGACAAAGAGAAAAAAACAATGATAATAATGAAAACAACAATGATAATGGCTTCACCAGTGAAATATTAATCCAGAACGAAGCCGCCCTTTCCAAAATCTAAAGTAAAATGTCAATGGCTTTAAGCTTTTCTGGGCGAATATCTATTGACAATTTAAGCCATCAGTCACACATGAATTTTACATGCAACAAGGGCATGCTTTGTACTGTGTGTGGGCTTTATCAGAGTAATTCTATCAGATAGTAGATAGTATTTAATTTCCTGGTTATAAAAAAAAAAAAAAAAAAAAAATATGGGATATCTTTTTTTGGGTTCAAGCTATCAGACTAGATAGATTTATTCCATATCATCTAAACATTTTTCAAGGGTTTTATTTGAATATTGTTGAGGTTTATTGAACTATATAGAATATATACATAAAAGACCTTTTGTCACAGGGAATACTGAACAGAAATAGTAAAATATCACCAACAAAGTAAACAATAACAAAGTAGTGCAAATCCTCAACGGTACTGCAATCGTATTTATATTTATTGTTGCAATATGCTCAGTCTTGCATAGCATGACATTTTCAACAATATTGCCCTTCGTATCATAACGTAGACAGTAACCTTCTTCGGTTGATAGTGTCTTACATAAAAAAAAAATCTAGTAAATCCTTCTGTTTTTTTGTGTTTATTTATCTATTTTTTTTGGCTGACTGTGTTTGTTCACTTCGTTGTGTCTCGAAGGACACATGGGGATAAAACCTTAAGTTGGGGAAGGGGAAATCGCTGGGGAACACCTCGATAAGGGAGGGACTTGGACTGTTTGAAGGGCAGTTCGAGTCTGCATCCAATTCCCACGAGGGTGTAGAGGGTTTGACTTTCGCTTTGTGTTTCTTGTTCTTTTTCTTTGGTTTAGACTTTCTCCCTTCTTCCTTCCTTACTGTTCTTGGTCCTCCACCTCATTTGCCTCCTCCTCTTCCTTCTTCTTATATTTTATTCCCCCTGCTCCTCTTCCACTTTCTTCTTCTTCTCTTTCTTCTATTTCTAATGCTCCTCCTCTTTTTCCTCCTTATCTCCCTCTCTCCTCCTCCTACCTCCTTTTCCTTCTCCTCCTCTTCCTACCTCATTTTCCTCCTCCTCCTCCTCCTCCTTTTCCTCCTCCTCCTCCTCCTCCTCCTTCTTGTCTTTCCAAGTCCTTTGGTTAGAAATCACATTTTCCCGATTTCGTTTCCTAATCAAGGTGACAATTAACACATTCTTTGAGGCACAGCATTTGCTTGCGTTGTCACGAGCAGCCATATATGCAAGAGAATTTAATTTTAGAATTTCCTCAACACAGCCGATTTTTTCTTGCAAAGAAGGGTGTAAATATCTTGATAAATACACAATGTGTGCAGAGAGGCATGAGATATTGCAAGTTCTCGTGCAATGGGGCTTACCATGGTTGCAGAGATTAACGGAGGGTTGTCCTAGATGGTATTTAAATATGCAATAAAATGTTTGCTTCTTGCTACGAGTTCCCATTGTTTAAATCCCTAATATGGTAGTGGTTCCTAAAATAAGATATATTGCAACACTCGTATGATGCAACGACGATGATATAAAACCAACGGCATTATCTGATTAATAACTAACGAGTTATTTCGTTCACTGATAATTCATATCTATAAAGAAAGTATAACGAAGGTAAGGG
>BOPN01005267.1:35224-37724 GCA_017312705.2 Penaeus japonicus
ATATATATATATATATACATATACACATATATACACACACAGAGATATACACACATATATAAACGTATCATTATAACGCAGGAATCTTATAATAATAGTGAGATATTAAGTTATATATAGACCATACACACATACATAAAACATAGATAATTTTGTGTCCACAATTTCTCAGGCCGTAAACGTAGAGCCTTGTTCTTGAGCTCATTCCAAAGCTCTCGTAGAGTCGTGTGCCATAGGCTATGTCTTATTTTGATATCTCTTATCAATTTTGCAATTATGCACATTGATGCAAATTATGCCAATGTTTAAATTTCTTGAATATCTCCATTGATGATTGAGATATGGATGTGTTCTATGGCTCGTTGGAAACTCTTAATTAGGCCCATCAAATAAACATACATATGCATGGATTCCGCGTAAAAAATTTGCATAATTGATCAAAACGCAAAATATTCGGACACATTTCGGGGCGGTAAAATGAAAACTTGCGTTTTGCGGATATATGATGTTAGCAATGAAGGAAGTGATAAAAACCATTCTCCTTGTTTTTTATGATAACAATGCCAATTTTATTTCTTTCATATATACAGCATATTTTTGTGTAGAATTACTGACTACGGGATATTGTAGTCTAGAAATTTCCGTATTAGTAATAAACTTCGTAATTACAATATGCCTTTTCATTATAATGATGAGAAAAAAAAAGTCACATCATATAACCTAAATTTAATTTAGTAATACACAACACACCAATCTCGGTAATATATCAGAGCATGTATTTGCATGTATGTGCTTGTATCTGCATGCGCGTGTGCTTGTATATCTGTGTGCATGTGAGTAGTACATGTGCTTTTGCTGGCGTGCGTTCTTTGTCTATATGTGCATATGTATGTAGTTATGTTTGCATGCATGTCTGTAAGTCCATGTGCCTATTTATTACTTTATGCGAAAGAAATCATGGTACCATACGATGAATTTATTCTTAATATCCTTTTAGAAGTTTATTTAGTCCGTGAAGTAGTATGTGATGCAAACGACATATACTCTATTGAAACATTAGGCTCCGAAGTGATAATTGTGATTGCAATTTGAGAATGTATTTGTTGGTGGTTTTAAAACAAGGGGGAAGATAGTGGTGATGGTGCAGATGATGATAATGATAATGATAGTCATTTTGATATTGCTAATGCTTCTACTAATACTACTAATGTTACTGATGGTGCTACTAACAATGGTGGTGATAATAACAATGATAATAATGATGATAATGCCAATAATGATGATAGAAATAATAATGATAATGATGTTGATAATGATAATAACAATGATAATAATGATAATAACGCCAATAATGATGATAGAAATAATAATGATAAAGATGTTGATAACGATAATTATATTGATAATAATGATATTAATAATAATGATAATAATGCTAATCAAAAATATAATCATAACCATGATAATAAAGCATATACTAATAATGATACTGAAAATTATAACAATTATGATAATGATGATGATAAAAAGGATTACAATAGTAAAAATAGTGATGGCAAAAATATGAAAACATTAATAACAATAATTATGACAATTATGATAGTAATAATGATAATGATTATGCTAATAATGTTAATGAAAATGGTAATCATAGTACTTCCAATAATGGTAATAATAACGATAATAAAAATGATAGTGATGATAATGATGATAATAGTGATAGTAATGATGATGATAATAATAACGATAATAAAAATGATAATAACAATAACAACAAACAACAATAATAATGATAAAAATTATAATGATACTAACAACCACAAAAACAATAAACTCCTTTTTTTCTTGCTGTCTCATTATATCTCTTTATCATTATGTCATTATTATTATGCCATTATTATTATGTCATTATTATTATGTCATTATTATTATGCCATTATTATTATGTCATTATTATTATGCCATTATTATTATGTCATTATTATTATGCCATTATTATTATGCCATTATTATTATGTCATTATTATTATGCCATTATTATTATGTCATTATTATTATGCCATTATTATTATGCCATTATTATTATGCCATTATTATTATGTCATTATTATTATGTCATTATTATTATGCCATTATTATTATGTCATTATTATTATGCCATTATTATTATGCCATTATTATTATGTCATTATTATTATGCCATTATTATTATGCCATTATTATTATCATGTCATTATTCGCACCTTTTGGCTTTCACTGAAGTAGCTTTAGGTTGAAGATTCAGCTTCCTTTTGTCCAGTTCCTCTAAGACAAATATTGACTGTCGTAGTGCAGTTTGTTCCTATTCTTCCAGAATACCGCAAGTGAATTATTTGAATTCATATATATTTCAAAGCATTACTTACGAATTGCGAGTGTTTTTTTTTTTTTAGCTTTTTTTAACTTAGATATTCATGACAGAAAGAAAGAAATATTGTACATCAGAGGAGTTTATTCATAA
>BOPN01005267.1:50224-52724 GCA_017312705.2 Penaeus japonicus
CAAAAGACAGACTGTAATACAGTGAACTGGAAGCGCAGATGCAGTGCGGCAATGACCTTCTTTTAGCGCATAAAACATCTGGTCTTACTTGTTGTGCTTATCATGGAGCAGTAGTCTTTTTTCTAGAGCTTAAGAGAAGACCGTACTGGTTGAATCATAAAGTAACACACAGCACTGTGGGTCGGGCCAAGCCAGTAAGGATGCATCACCATATGGACGCATCACCAGAAGTGGGAAGAAACTTTTGGCCGTAGGAGCACATAAACGACAAAGACCAAATAAGAGAAGACATCTGCAAATTTTTGCCGGTGTGTCAAGCTCCATTAGCGGCAGACGCCAGCTAATTCAAGGCTACAACCTCTCCCACTCTCCCACCCACGGGTCATAAGTCTCTCGCTGACGTGTCTGTGCGATCGGAACTCCTCCTCTACTCCTCCCCCTGTCCCCCCCCCACATACCCTCCTAGGAACCTATTGCCCACATATCAACCCACCTTCTCCCCCACTACCCCTCCTCAACCACTCCCCCCCCCAACCCCGCCCCCACATCCGCCATTCCTCTTCCCTCGCCCGTTTCATTTTCTCTCCTTGCCCGGGGATGATTTCCATCTGTGAATTGTCTCTGTGCGAGGGATCCATCCCGACAGACAAAGGCGTTGGTGTGTAAGTGATGACAGGGTATAATGGCTCCTCCTTCCCTTACCCCCCCCCCCCCCCCCCCCCCCCCCCCCCCCCCTTACCCAACACCGGCGAAGAGATGTGTCGGGTTCCGCTAAGTGACGGGCGTTCCGCGAGACAGGCGATGGCTCCGGAAAGCAGGACCGGTGCCTCCGTCGCAAGAGAAGGGGTTCCTTCGGGGATTAGCTAAGGAACCGGAGGCATTAGTGGTGTTGCTTTTTACATGAGGATAATTGTATTTATCATTATTGTTATCATTATTGTTACTAATACTATTGATATCTTAATCAATATTATCTTTATCATTATCATCATTATGATAATTGTTATTTTTATTATCCTTATGATCATTATCATGACTATCATCATTATCACTATTATCGTTATATTATCATTATCAATATATTTATTATTTTCATTATCATCATCATTACTATTACCATTATCATCATGATCATCATTATTATAATGATTGTTGTTTCTATTATTATTATTATTACTATCATTATTATCATTATCATCATTATTGCTATTATCATTATGGTTATCACCCCTGTTGTTATTACTATTATCATCATCATTGTTATTATTACCATTATTATCATTATTATTATCACCATTAATGCTATTGTCATATTTATCATTATCATTACTATTATTATTATCATGATTCTTATTATCATTATTTCTATTAGTATCATTATTATCATCATCATCACGTTTTATATTACTATCATCATCTGTATCCTTGCTATTATGATCATCATTACTTCTCTTCTTTTTCTTCATATTATCATCCTTCTGATCGTTATCATTGTTACTGCTATTGTTATCATTATTATTCTTATCAAAACAGTTTTGGATATCAACAATGTTATCATTATCATGATAATTGTGGTATTAACAATCATACAGATGATATCAAGGATAATAACAATAACATATCGATTACCACCATCATTATTATATCATTATATCATTATATAATTTTCCTTCTCCATTTCGATCTTCGTTTTCTTCCTCTCATCATTATTATAATTTTCCTTTTATTGATATTATCATAATCATCATTATGATTATTATCGTTGTTATTAATATTGTTATTGTTATCATTATCACCATTATTATTATTTCTATTATCATTATTGTTATTATCATTATCATCATTATCATTATTACTATTATTGTCATCCCCATCATTATCTATCGTCATCGTTATTGTTGGTGTTGATGATTGTGATGATAATGATGATGCTGATGGTGGTGGTGGATATGAGGATGGTGATAATAATGATGATGATGGTGATGATGATGATAATGATAGTGGTGGTGGTGATGATGATGATGGGGATGATGTTAATGATGATGATGATGATGGTGGTGATGATAATGATGATGATGGTGGTGGTATTGATGATGTTGGTTGTGGTGGTGATGATGGTGATCATCATCATCATCACCAACAGCATCATAATAACTGTTATCATCATTATTATCATTATTGTTGTTATTCTTAATCCAGTTATCAATATGATCCTTATCACATATCTTAATCCTTTTTATCATTACTATATCACCCAACATCATCATCGTCATTTCTATTACCATAATCATTGCCATGAACATAATCATTCTTGTTGCTCTCATTCTAAAACGTGACACGTACAAAACACAAGAATATCCTCTAAAGGAGAAAGGAAGAAGAAATATGAGAAGAAGAAGGAAAAGAAGAAGAAGAAAGAGAACAAAGAGACAGAGGAAAAGAAGAAGAAAGAAAAGAGGAGGGAGGAGGTGGAGAAGATGATAAAGAAGGAAAAGGAGAA
>BOPN01005268.1:0-5000 GCA_017312705.2 Penaeus japonicus
ATGTATGTATGTAAATATTTATATGTAAATACACACACAAATACTCACACACACATGCGTGTGTGTGGGGGGGGTGGGGACCGTGTGTGTGTGTGTTTGGTTGTTTATATATGTGTCTGTGTGTGTCCGTTTGTTTGATTTTCATTTTCATGTGTGATTGCGTTTGGGTTTAGTTGTACTGTATTGCATTTGCAGTTTTGGCTTGAGGATCATTATATTGATAGTGTTGAAATTCCCCGATCAAATTTGTGTTGAAGTAATTAGAGTTCAGATTATTTCTACTTACAATTTTCGTGATAAACTATGTTTTTGTTTTTTAAATACATACTTATAATTAAGTGTGAATCATATATAATTCATCAAAGGAATGAACATGTAAAAAAAAAAAAAAAAAAAAAAAAAAAAGATCTGTTTACGAGAAGGTATATGTTCTCAGAAATTATTCATCTGGACATTTTCTGAAAACTGTCGAAGGCCTATTTTTTCGGAGGAGGGGGGGGGGGTGAATAGTAGATATGCCAACGTCGCTATAGACAATATCTTATCAAATCTAGGAACATCGATAATTTCTCTCAAGTATGTGAATATCTTTAGAGATTTCATTGTAGATACGACAAAATCTCTACGAATAAATCCTATTGAATATGGCAACACCGCTAGAGATAATTCCTATTGACACAGCAAACACAGCTTCGTCAGATGGGCGGGGAATTAGTCCGTAGTTGGCAATGTGGGCGGGCGGCCGTGACACCAAAACTTGTCTTGAAGCTTGGCAAAATCTAGAATAAAAGTTTCCCTTCTCTTTTCCCTTTACTTTTATTGGGTGCTTTTGAATCTCAAATACATTCTCTATGTTTGTTGTCCACTTTCGGCGTTCGGCTGTGGATTTTCATCTCGAAAAGGAACAACAAAGGATAGAGATTGCAAACACGAACCTGTCATCAGATAAGTTATGTGTTTGTCGTGGCATGAATGCTGCATAATTTATCCAAGGGGATTAGTGCCTCGCAGTGTGAATGCGGACATGACCAAAAGCCTCCTTCGGGTAAATGTTCCAATTTTGTCCGGTGACAGTCGGGCCGTCACCAGTCCTTCACGCAGAGTAAAGTCGAGAGTCACCCAAGCTAATCTCTGTCGGCTCTTGGTTAAAGATATGGCCTTGGATGTCTGTCAGATCTGTGGCAGCAGCTGGACGTCTGTAAACCCGGCTTGTCGCTGTCATTTGTGGACATGTCTTTACTTTTCTTTCGTTTCTTTTTCGTTGGCTGGAGTTACACATGGATTCTTTGTTAGCGAGGGTGTTCTGCCTGCCGTAAGCGGAGTAACGGCAGTATCCTTTGGTTAATGTATTCCGAAGGGAAAGGAGAGAGCAGTGGAGGAGCGGATGAATGTACAGTATATCTCGTATAATGTTTTATTCATACGTGTAGCTATATTCTGCATCATGCAACATTTTAGATCCCATTAGAATTCAATCTAAGAATCTAGCATAAAGTCTCTTCGTCTTCATTTCGAATGATTCTCATGGTTGAGAACAACTTTCGAAATAAGTACATATTTCATCGTGTACATATTCATGGATTATGTCCGGCCTCCAAGGGCCTGTAAAGGGCCTGTCCCGCCCGTCCTCGCATCCATTTAGCTCCTGAGGGCGCTGACGGCCGTAGTGACAGGTCCTCCGGGGAAAATTAGTCTCGCCCTTCAGAGCCCACTGCGCCCATCGCTGCGGTGGGTGGCGGGGCACATACCCAGGGGCAGGTGTTGGAAAGGGGGGGGGTACTTTTCTTTCTTTTTTATGCTTTCCCTCTCTAGGTTTACGAAAGTAGACAATGTGTGATAAGTCATGGAATGATGGGAGACTTTGTTAAGAGAATGGGAAATGTAGAAAAGTTGCCAAGACATGTATATGTAAAATAAAATGGTAAGGCTTTAAAGGAAAAAAAAAATAATGCACGTAATGCCCAACGATATAAGTGAAACTTCAGAAGTAATTGATTAACTATATCTTTATAAAGTAAATAATTGAATTTCCACGTGGAAAAATAGAGGAAGTGAACATTTATCTGAATTCCGTTTTGCAATTCATTTGATGGAAAATTTAATAGCAAGAAATGATTTACTCTGAAAGAGAATAATGATACCCCGTTTTATCGAAGGAAATGATTTGAATCTTTATTTTGTTTCTTTCTCTTGATACTTGCTAATATTGCTCAGAGATTTCGAAAAGACATTAAAGAGAGGAAAATAGAAGGAAAAAGAACTTACGAATAAGAAGACATGCAACACAGATAATATCAAGAAGGGGAAGAAGAAGAAGAAGAATGAGAAGAAGAAGAAGAAGAAGAACGAGACGAAAATGACGTTAAAGAACATGGACATAAAGTGCGAGACACGCCTCCCCCCCTCTCCCCCTCTCCTCCCTTAACCCCCTACCCCCTCTCCAACCCCCCAGCCCCTCTTCCCTGCCGCCTGGACACAATGGCAGCCATGTCAGGTGTCAGGAGCGTGAAGCCCGTCCCGACAGCCCGTCAGCCCGAACCGCGTGGTACTTCCCGAGACTAGACAGACCCGCCTTCTGTTTTTTTTTTTTTTTTTTTTTTTTTTCTTGTTTGCTCACGTACACATCATCTGTCCGTACACGGCAAGGGGAATAATCGCTCTCTTCCCTTCTTTCTAATGTTCGCTTTCTGTTTTTCCTCTGTGATCTTTCTCTCTCTCTCTCTCTCTCTCTCTCTCTCTCTCTCTCTCTCTCTCTCTTTCTATTTATATCTCTGTCAATGTTTTTCTCCCTTCTCCTACTCTATCACTCACTCTCACTCTCTCTCTCTCTCTCTCTCTCTCTCTCTCTCTCTCTCTCTCTCTCTCTCTCTCTCTCTCTCTCTTCTTTCTCTCTCCCATTCTATCTATTTGTCTATCTTCCTCTCTCTCTCTCTCTCTCTCTCTCTCTCTCTCTCTCTCTCTCTCTCTCTCTCTCTCTCTCTCTCTCTCTCTCTCTCTCTCTCTCTCTCTTTCTATTCTCTGTCTCAAAATCTTCATTTTTATTTTCCTTTTGTTTCTCTCCTTCGCATTTTCTCCTAAAGTTGATACTGCCTTTAAGATATATGTGAAGGTTCATCTGTGTTGGAATGTATTTGTGTGTGTGTGTGTGTGTGTGTGTGTGTGTGTGATTGTGTGTGTGTGTGTGTGTGTGTGTGTGTGTGTGTGTGTGTGTGTGTGATGTGTGTGTGTGTGTGTTTATGTGTGTGTTTCTGTAGTGTATGTATGTTTTATATTCATATGATTGCTTTTAGATTTGTGTATACTTATATAGTATGCACATGTATTATATATATAATTTTACACGTGAGTAAGCTTGCGTAGTGTCAAGAAAAAAAATAATGAAGTAATGGCATATTAAGATCCTCGAACAATATGTAAATGTCGGAAGAGGGAGAAGGCCAAAGAAATACAAAAGCAGTGTCGTAAATCAAGTGAGCGAGAAGATAAGAACGCGGAAGTTTAACAACGGGGGAGGAGGGGCGATGCGAGATAAGACAGAGAGAGAAAAGAAGGAGAAGAAGTAGAAGGAGAAGAAGACGAAGAAGAAGAAGATAAAAAAAAAGAAAGGTGAAAAACAGAAAACTTGGAGTGAAAAATGGAGGGTATTCTAAACTATTTTGGTTTCTAGTATGGATTTATTTTCTTTTTTTCTGTCTTTGTCTGTGTCTGTCTGTTTCTCTCTTCCTCTCTCTCTCTCTCTCTCTCTCTCTCTCTCTCTCTCTCTCTCTCTCTCTCTCTCTCTCTCTCTCTCTCTCTCTCTCTCTCTCTCTCTCTCTCTCTCTCTCTCTCTCTCTGTCTCTCTCTCTCTCTCTCTCTCTCTCTCTCTCTCTCTCCATCCCTAGTCTCTAATCTAATAATCTCACTCTCACTCTCGCTCCCCATGTCACTCCAACTCTCAAACTCACTCTCACACACACTCACACTCGCTCTCACTCTCACACTCTCACTCTCACACCCACTCTCACTCTCCTCAGGCCGAACCTCTCACAAATCCAACAAGGACAGCCATCCCCCCCGCCCCCCAGCCCGCCCCCAACCCCGCCCCCTCCTTCCCATCTCCTTAAGAAAAGAGAGAGTGTTTGTAGCCACAGGTCCCTCGTCTTAACAATGCACTTCTAATTTCACTCGAGAGATGATCTGTCTACTTAAGAGGTTACTCAGGATTACTGTCTTGTCCGAGTTTAGGTTCTTGAACTCTGGGATATATCTTGGGGTTTGATTTGCTTGTGTCTTTCTTTCTTTCTTTTTTTTTCTTTCTCTCTCTTTCTTTCTCTTTTACTGGATTTTTTTTCTTTCTTTTTTCAAGGCGAGTAGGAGTGTTTAAGAAAGGGGAAATGTATAGAAAACGTACGATTATAAGTATATTGTTACTCCTACACACGAAAACTCACACACACACAGATACGTATACACACCCACACAGACACAGGTACACACCCCACCCCCACAAACACACACACATACGTGCATAAATATATGTGTGTGAAAGTATATTAAAAAAAAAAAAAAAAAAAAAAAACTAGCATTCAGACACCCGCCCATAAACATTGAAAATCATGAGAAAAACCGTCCCTATTACTCTCGATGACCACTTCCTCTTATGAGTGCGTGTAATACCCTACCTGTTATTCTTAGCCTACCCTTTTAGGCCTTGTTCTGCCACCACCGCTGAGAACCGCCTCGTTACGCAAATTAGGCCGAAGTCGGCAGCGCCTTGGAGGACGGGAGGCGAATCAACAAGGAAAGGGGAGAGATACGAAGATAAGGTTAAAATTGAGAAAGCAACATGAGGAAGAAATTGGTAATGGGAGATAGATAGATAGATAGAGAGGAAGAGAGAGGGAGAAAGGGGAGGGAAGGGAGAGCAGAGAAAGAGGAAAGGGGAAGAGGAAGAAAGAATTGAGAAGGGAAGGGTTTGGAGGGAGAGAGAAAAGGGATGGAAAGAGGAGAGAGAGAGAGAC
>BOPN01005268.1:30000-32500 GCA_017312705.2 Penaeus japonicus
GTCAGCGGGAGTCGGATGGTGAGGTCCTTTTTGGGGAAGGTTCGCATTGTGGGAAGGCTTTTGTGCGGGGTGTGTGTGTGCGTGCGTGCGTGTGTGTGTGTGTGTGTGTGTGTGTGGATTTGGTTGTGTTCTAACGTGTATGTGTATGTGTGTTGATTTGGTTGTGCTCTGGCGTGTATGTGTATGTGTGTGTGTGTGTGTGTTTGTGTGTGTGTGTATGCATGTGTGTGTGTGCGTGTGTGTGTGTGTGTGTGTGGATTTGGTTGTGTTCTAGTGTGTGTGTGTGTGTGTGTGTGGATTTGGTGTGTTATAGCGTTTATGTGTATGTGTGTCCGCTTTGGACTTGGGTGTTTTTATGTGTGTGTGCATGTTTTTAACTTGAATGTTTTATACATGTCTGTTTGTGTGTATGTGTGTGTGAAGTCTAACAATGCCAGCCAGTCGTATTTTCTTACCATGAATCTCTCTCTCTGCTTTGGTTATCTTAATCTCCACAGACTTGTTCATCTCCTCACGTTTTTTAAAGTATAATTGACAACGACTTACCGTGCCTCACAATGACAACATGAAAGAAACATCTTGACTTTGGATTAGGAGATTGGTTTATGACTTAATTTCTTTTTTTATATCACTTTATTCGTCATCATTCAAGACATTCAAAGTAATACTCTAAGACTCAAATATAACGTTGTTATATATTTCCAGTTCCTTGATATCATCTTTACTTAGTATAAATCTATTCTTAATATCTAATTAGACTTTCAAATCACGAAATCAACTTTATGCTATTCGACCATAAGGGTAATTATCGTACATGTAATTACCACACAAGGATACCTGTCGCCAAATCCACCTCCCGACCTTCCAGTCACCACCTGCCTCTTAATCATCCACATGACATTCCACCTCATAAACTATAATCTTCTTACCGCCTTCCTTATCCTTCCCTCACAACTAACCCGCCTATCCATCTTTCCCATCTCTCAGGTACCCTTCTATCCACTTGTTTTTCTTATCCTTCTTCTTTTCCAGTTTTCTTTCTTTCTGTCTTTTCCTCTTGACCACTTCTTCGCTTTATTTTCCCTTCAGCTCTTTTAGTCTATCTCATGTTCCATTTTTTTTCTGTTTTTCCTTCTGCTTTTTTTTTCTTTTTTTTTCTTTTTTTTGTTGTTTCCTTCCATCTGTCTGATCTTATCCTTCCATCTCCATTCCTTCCATCTCTACAATCCCTATTCCTTCTTTCTCCTTCCATTCCCTCCCATCCCTCCCTCCCACTCTTCCGCCCACTCTTAATTCGTCCCTCTCACCCTCCCCTCTTTTCCCTCTTGCCATCCCCCACACTTCTACCCACTCTTCCCTCCTTCCGCTCTTTCCATCTTGCCCACTCTTCCCTCCTTCACACCCTTTCACCCACTCGCCCTCCCTCCCACACTCTCCTAAAACTCCCTCCTTCCTACATCCCCCACCCTTCCACCCACTTACCCCTCCCTCCCACACTCTTGTAGCTCCCTCTCTCCCTCCCTCCCCCCTTCCCTCACTCCCCCCTTCCCTCCTTCCCTTCCTCCCTCCCCCTTCCCTTCCCCCCTTCCCTCCTTCCCTTCCTCCTTCCCCCCTTCCCTCCCTCCCCCCTTCCCTCCCTCCCTCCCTCCCACCCACCTTCCCTCCCTCCCTCCTTGAAGGCACACTCCATCACCATCCAAAGCGAGTATAAGAGTCATTATTTCTCCAATTCCGGAACACATACCAATGATGCCGTTCTGTACAAAGCCCGCACGGAACACTCTGCTGCCGGCTTTGATTAATGAAACACGAGAGATTATGATCATTCTTCGGGCATCTCCCTGGGGACATGAGCTGGGTGGCTGGGCGCTTATTCGGCTGTTCGGGGTGGGGTGGGGTGGGAGGGTAGGGGGTGGGAGGGTGGGAGGGTGGGGTGGGGTGGTGGGGGTGGGTGGTGGGATGGGGTGGGGGGTGATGTGGGGAGGAGGAGAAGGTGGGAAGGGAATGGGGAGCTGTTGTGAGGAGAGGTGGGGGGGGGGAGAATGGATCAGGAAGCACAGGGGGGAAAGGGAGGGGGAGCTGTTGTGAGGAGGGGTGGGGAGGAGAAGGAGGTGGGAAGGAGAAGGGGGGAAGGGGAGGGGGAACTGTTATGAGGAGGGTGGGGAGGAGAAGGAAGTGACGAATGAGGGTAGGAGGAGAAAAAGGGGAAGGGGGAGAAAAGGGGAAAGGGAAAGAATGAGGGGAAGGAGAGAAGAGGGGAAGGGGGAGGAACAAGGAGGAGGAGAGGAAGGAGAGAGGAACAAAGAGGAGTGGAAGGGAGGAGAAAGAGGGATTAGGGGAGGAAAAAGGAGGGGGAGGGAGGAGGAGAAGGGAGAGGGAAAGGGGTAAGGAGAGGGAAAAGAGGAGGAGAGGGGAGGGAGAAAAAGGATTAGGGGAGGGGACTTTCGGGCAATAATGAGAAGAAGGAGGGGAAGGGGGTTAAGGCAGGGGTAGGGGGATG
>BOPN01005268.1:37500-40000 GCA_017312705.2 Penaeus japonicus
TTTTTGGCCATTCTTTGCCTCGCTTGGGTAAAGGTGACACGATAAAGGAAGTGCGAGGGAGGAGAGTGAAGAGTGGGGGAGAGGGAAGTAGAGGAAGAGGAAATGGAGAGAGAGAGGGGGAGAGAGAAAGAGAGAAGGGAGAGAGAGAGAGAGAGAGAGAGAGAGAGAGAAAGACGGAGACGAAGACAGAGACAAAGAGATAGAGAGGGGGAGACAGACAGACAGACATAGCTAGAGACAGAAACAGAGAACAAGACATACAGAGAAACAAAGACCACGTATGCTAAGAAGAGAAAAAGATCAAAGGCAGAACAGACAAGCCAATGGAATAAAACTAAACAACTGAATCATTATCCACTTGGCAACTAAGTTGAAATCTCGCTCAGTTCTTTCCAAAGTTAAGATGTCGGCTTCCGTGTTGTCATAAGTTAACTGTGTTACACACTTTGCTATATATAAAATAGCTACGAAAATAAATGTATTGAAGAAGAGACAGAAAAGAACAGGATATATATATATATATATATATATATATATATATATATATATATATATATATATATATATATATATATGTATGTATATATATATGTGTGTGTGTGTGTGTGTTTATATGAATCTGTCTATCTATGAACATTTATCTTTGTATCTACGTCTTTATAAATCTATCAAACTATTGTTCTATCCATATACATATATATTTGTACGTGTGTTTATGCATTTATTCATATATGTATATACACACATTCAAAAAGGGCGTAGATCGAGTGAGAGAGAGAGAGACAGACAGACAGACAAGTTTTCACATAGTTAACTATATAGACAGTTACGTAGCGGCAACATTAAGTAGACAAAATAATGAAAGATTTTTTTTTTTTCAAGATTTGCTTTTTTTCATTCTTCTCAATATTTTGCTTGTTTTATTGCTCTTTGATTGCAATCTGCATTATGTATGACAGACATTACCATGAAAAGATTTCCAGATGTCATTCCAGACTGATTTTTATCTTATTCTTAAAAAATAATATTGAGAAACGAGACGAAGAAAACTAAGTAAAATTAAATAATGAACTGTAAACAAATCTCACTGTAACAAACAAACAAACATGAATAGAAGAAGATGTCTAATAAAGAAAAGAAAATATATAAATCTAAATGGATTTAGATCTCCATCAGTATTATAAGTTATGGATAATTGAAGCGTGTTAATTGCATCTCTTGGTTTGTGAAATCATTCATGCGCATTAAACATCTTTTATCTAATATTTGCGTTTTGTTAAAAATGAAAAAAATCTTTCATTTGTTGATTCAGCGGTTTATTCATATATTCAATTGTATATCTGTTTAATTATTCATCAACTCATTATAATTGCATCTTCAAACTCTTTCGGGCTGTCGAAATTTCCATAGAA
Source organism: Penaeus japonicus (assembly GCA_017312705.2). Taxonomy (NCBI): domain Eukaryota; kingdom Metazoa; phylum Arthropoda; class Malacostraca; order Decapoda; family Penaeidae; genus Penaeus; species Penaeus japonicus. The sequence continues at coordinate 38,913 of BOPN01005268.1, forward strand.
GAGGAGGAGGAGGTGGTGGTGGTGGTGGTGGAGGAGGAGGAGGAGGAAGAAGAAGAGGATGGGGAGGAGTTGAAGGAGGAGGGGAAGGAGGAGATGGAGGAGGAGGGGGAGTGGGGATGCAGAGGAGGAGGGTAAGAAGGAGAGTGAGGAGGAAGAGGAGGACGAGTAGTAAGAGAAGGAGGAGGAGGAAGAAGAATTAAATAGAGAGACGAGGAGGAAGAGTAGAAGGAGGACGAGGAGGAGGGAGGGAGGAGAATGAGGAAGAGGGGGATGGGGAGGTGGAGGAAGAGAAAGAGAAGGAAATAGAGAAAACTAAGGTGAAAGAAAATAGTAAAGAGAAGGAGAGGAAAGAGATGAAGGAGAAAATGAAAAAAAAAGAGATTTAGAATGATGATGCGAATGTGAGGAAGAGAAATAGAAGAAAAAGAAGAAAGAGATAGATAAAAATAAAAGAAAGAGGAAAAAATAAGCGAACGCAAAGAAGTAGTTGACTAGGAGGGGGAAAAAGTAGAAGAGGAGGGGGAAGAGGAAGAAGAGAAGAAGACGAAGAAAAGAAGAAGAAGAAGAAGAAGAAAAGAAGAAGAAGAAGAAAATGAAGAAAAAAAGAAGAAGAAAATGAAGAAGAAGAAGAAAAGAAGAAGAGGAAGAAGAAGAAAGAAGTAAGTGTTAAGGGCGAGCCCAGAGGAGGAGAAGGGTTAAGGGTACGCCAGCTCCAAAAGGGATCACCGTGAGATACTAATGATGATTGTCCTTAATTGCCGCTACGTAATTAGCGCCGACCCTGAGGGTTGGGTGGAGGGGAGGGGAGGTAGGAGGAGGGGTGGAGAGGGGGAGGGAGGGGGAGGGGTGAAGAGGGGGAGGGAGGAGGAGGAAGAAAAGGGGGAAGGGGAAGAGGAGGGGTGGAGAGGGGAATTGAGGAGGAGGTGGAGAGGGGGAGGGAGGGGAGGAGGAGAGGGGGGGAGAGGTATGGTGGGGAGAGAGGGAGGAGAGTTAGGGGTGGAGAGGGGGGGGAGGGAGGGAGGAGGGATGGTGTGGGGAGGGAGGAGGGGAGGGGTGGAAAGGGGGAGGAAGAGGAGGAGGGGTGGAGA
>BOPN01005268.1:62500-70000 GCA_017312705.2 Penaeus japonicus
TCCCCTCACCACCCCTTACCCCATCCCCATTCCCTCCTTGTCCCTCACCCTACCCTTGCCCTCGCCCTATTCCCATTCCCTGATCGTCCCTCACCCTACCCTACCCCTTCCCCCCACCCTACTCCACCCCTCCTCGCCCCTCACCCTACCCTACCCCATCCCCTCACCCTACCCTACCCCTTCCCCTCACCCTATCCCCCTCCCCTCCTCGCCCCTCACTCTACCCTACCCCTTCCTCCCACCCTACTCCACCCCTTCCTCGTCCCTCACTCTGTCCCACTCCTTCCCCTCCTTGCCCCTCACCCAACTCCTCACGCCACCCCATCCCCACCCTACCCCTTACCCCTACCCCTCCCAAACCCGCACTCCTACCCCCTCCCAAACCCGCACCCCTTACCCCCCCCCCTCCCAAACACCCTACCCCCCACCCCTTACCCCTCCCCCCCTCCCAAACACCCTACCCCCCACCCCTTCCCCCCTCCCAAACACCCTACCCCCCACCCCTTCCCCCTATCCCCTCCCCCCACCCCTTCCCCCTATCCCCTCCCGCCCATCCCTTCCCCCTCCCGCCCATCCCTTCCCCTCCCGCCCCTCCCGGCCGCCCGTGTCGTTACCGAGGCGATCGCGCGACGTAACCCCGATCCTGGTTAATCCATCATGCTTCGCCAGCCCTCACATGGGGATAACGACCGCAGTTCCACTATCAGTCACGTCTTAATGACAAGCTCCTACACACGTACAGATCTGGTAACAGTGGTATTTCTTCGTCCTCTGAACTGCTGCCTCGTCTTGGCCGGTCCTGTCTTTTTTTTTTTTTTTTTTTTAATTGTGTTTTCGTTTGTCTGTTTTTTTTGTTTTTTTTTTGTTACTTTTCTTGTGTTTTTATTTTTTTGTTTTGTTTTGTGTTCTTCTCTTTTTTTTCTTCTTCTTTGCTTCTCCGTTTCTTTTTATTGTTTTTTTTTATATTTTTCGTCTTCCTCTTCTATTCCATTTTTATCTATTGTATATTCTCTCTCTCTCTCTCTCTCTCTCTCTCTCTCTCTCTCTCTCTCTCTCTCTCTCTCTCTCTCTCTCTCTCTCTCTCTCTCTCTCTCTCTCTCTCTCTCTCTCTCTCTCTCTCTCTCTCTCTCTCTCTCTCTCTCTTTCTCTCCCCCCCTCTCTCTCTCTCTCTCATTCTCTCCCCCTCTCTCACTCATGGCCTCTCTCTCTGTCTCTCTTTCTCTCTCTCTCTCTCTCTCTCTCTCTCTCTCTCTCTCTCTCTCTCTCTCTCTCTCTCTCTCTCTCTCTCTCTCTCTCTCTCTCTCTCTCTCAGCCTCTCTCTCTCCCTCCCAGCCTCTCTCCCTCCCTCGCTACCCTCTACCCGTCTCCCCCTTCCCCCTTTTCCCCTTCCCCTCACTCCTATCCCCATTCCCTCACCACCCCTTCTACCCTCTACCCGTTGCCCTCCTCCCTTCCCTTCCCCATCCCCAATCCCCCCCCCCCCCCGCCACGTCATCCTCGTCACATCCAACACAGGCTGAGAACTCTTAATGGCGTCGTGCAATGGGATCTGGGATTTATAGCGCATTTCTGCGGCTGCAAGGCGCTGTGAAATTGCACATTTTCCTTTGACACTGAGCTGACTTCGTCTGACTTTTAATAAGCGGATTTGGTGTCGAGCCCCAAAGATATGACTAAATATATTTGAATATTAGAACAAAGAAATAGAATAAAAAATACAAGCGAAAGCACACACGCATACACGTGCAAACACAAACAAAGGAAATATGCAAACTAACTCAAATATATACATATAAAAAGTTTGACGTGTAGATTAACTCCCACGTGCGCGCGCACGCAATCCTCACCTCCTGCCTTCACCCACACGCAAATACACGCACACATAAGCCCCCACCACCCCCCTCTCTCTCTCACACACACACACACACACAACTCTCTCTCTCCCTCTCTCTCTCACTCTCTCTCTCTCTCCTTCTCCCTCACTCTCTCTCTCTCTCTTTCTCTTTCCTTCTCCCTCACTCTCTCTCTCTCCTTCTCCCTCACTCTCTCTCCCCCTCTCTCTCTCTCTCCTTCTCCCTCACTCTCTCTCTCTCTCTCTCTCTCTCTCTCTCTCTCTCTCTCTCTCTCTCTCACTCTCCCCCCCCCCCCCCTCCCCCCCTCTCTCTCTCCCTCCCTCTCTCTCTCTCTCTCTCTCACTCCCTGAATATACATACATACATCTAGCAAGCAATAGTGCTACCAATACCCACCGACTCGAGATACACTGACTTGCTTCTGACTTACCAAGATACAGTGAGAGAGTCTGCCTTGTTCTCCTTTGCAACAATTATGTCTTATCACGCTTGACCGATATAAATTTCGTGTCACCGCTTCTCTTATTAAACTCTGGTGAAACTGCAGTGATATTAAATTCGACTTAGATTTAAAGAAGATTATCATTATCTCATCCTTTGTTATCTTTGTTCTTTAAGTCTGTTCTCGGCTTTTATCTGCCTATTGTAAGATTTTTGTATCGAGGGAAGGTCAGTGGATAATATATCTGTTTTGTCGCATTATTACGTAACTAATGGTGGGCAGCAGGAATCCTTTCGCAACATACGCCCATTTATAACAATTAGGTGAATAATTTACACAAACACACACACACACATGCGCTTATATATATATATATAGGGCCGCACCCCCTTCTGAGTTGATATGGGCGGTGGTTAGTGTGGGTGGGTTGAAGCTATATGATCGATAGGGTGAAAGGAACGTGGGCGGCGGTGGAAGTGGTGTGGGTGGTGATGTATCCCGTGTGGGCGGTTGTGGGAGGAATACGATTTGGATGATGGGGATGATGATGGTGATTATGATGGTGATGATGATGGTGATGAGGATGGTAGTTATCTTAATGATGGTGATAGTAATGGTGATTGCAATGGTGATAGTGATGGTAGCTATCTTAATGAGTGTGATAATGGTGACTGTGATGATGGTGCTGACGGTGATGGTGATATAGTTTATAATGATGATAATAATGATGGCGGGATATATATATATAAATATATTTGATCTTGATGTTGCATTGATGGTAGCTATGATAATGATTATGCAAATAATGACAACAATGATGATCCTAATAGTGCTAATGATGAAATTGATGACGATGATAATGATTATGATAATAACTATTGTGAGGATGAAAAAGATTAGAATGACAATGCTTCTACCCTACTATAATTATAAAAACTCTGATGACCATGTGAGGAGAGAAGGAGATAAAAGATGAAGGCATAGATGAAGAGGACGATAATGAAGCAGCTAATGATGATAATGATAATAATAGTTCATACAAAAATGGAACTAAAATAACGATAACAATCCTGACCTTAGGTGATAACTCTATTGGCTCCAATAACAACAACAAAAACAACAACAAACAACTCAGATAATCTTAGATAAATAACCTCTCAAGATAACGAAGAGGCTGGAGGGAGGTTCCCGAGAACAATTTGGTGCGCTGGGCGTGCTGTGGGCGTGGGTGTGGGCGTGGGTGTGGGTGGAGACGGGCGAGGAGATAATGAGATCGGAACGAAGATGAATGAGAAGTCTTTAGATGGACAAGAGAATAAGGAGGGGGAGGGGGGAAGGGAAAGGCGGGGGGAAGAAGGGGAAGAAGAGGAGGGGGGTGGGGAGGTGTGTGTGTGTGGGGGGGGGTCGGGAACTTGATTTGGGTCAGCGGTAATGAGACCAGTCATTATTATCAAACTACTTAAATGCATTATTACTTATGGTAATGTTATCGACGTGGGCAATCCATCACGAGGCTGTCAATTGGCCCTTGATTAATTGGGTCGTTGAGGGAATAATTAGGAGTTCTCATTCTGGATTGTAAATATGCAGTGTGTTGATGATATTAATATTCAAACCTAGCAGGATATAAGTAGGAATGATCACGACCTGACTTTGCAATAATGATAATTGCTTGCCTTAATATTATCAATGTGGTTTAACACTTCTGTCACACAAAACTATCTCTTTTTTTCACTCTCGATCATAGAGAGGGCAGGGAGGGGAGGAAGAGACACACAAAGAGACACAAAGAAATTGATAATTAGATAGATAGAGAAAGAGAGACAGAGAGAGATGACATGCAGACAGCAGATAGACTGACCGACAAACAGACAAAGATACAGAGAGAGAGACAGATAGGGACAGAGAAAAAGACAGAAAGAGAGAGAGGGAGAGAGAGAGAGAGAGAGAGAGAGAGAGAGAGAGAGAGAGAGAGAGAGAGAGAGAGAGAGAGAGAGAGAAAGAGAGAGCATAAAGAACCCAGAGCAAGGACAACCAAATAACTAGTGTCTATGTCATTAGCAGCAATTGTTCTGACAAGAAAATAACAGAGAAAATGTGACACAACATAAAACGAACTCGCTAAGTGGGACGTGTTAAACACAGGCGAAAAAAGAGAGAAAATAAAAAAGAGAACACAAATGAAAATAAATGTAAGGAGAAGTGAGAATGCGTGACTCACAAAGCAGTTACAAGAGTCAGTGAGATAGAACAATGAACGGTGTCTAATGCATAAAGTGCAGATGCATATCATTAGTGTTATTACTACGGCTGTCGTTGTCATTATTTGAATTGCCTCTGTTTTCACCCTTTTCTTCTCTTTTTTTTTATCTTTTTTTTCTCTATTCCTCTTTCTCTATGGTGCAATCACGCGAGTAGATGACTTGATGAATGATTCGGAATGATGATGAATGTTGACAGATGTGTTGGCTTTTTGTGATAAAGAAGGGGGAAAAAGAGAACTTCGATAATCTTACATAAGAGAAAGCGAAAAAAAAATACTTGGACAAAATCATTTCTTGAGACGTGTGATCTCTGACAAAAATCGATTTTTTTTTTCATTCTTTCTTACTGTAGTAAATAAGACTGGGAACGAGATTCCATTAAAACGCCGACTAAAACGAAATACCATACGACAAAGCGCTAGTCACAAAATCTATCTAGATAATTTAGAAATAATGCGAGACATCACTTTCGACATAAAAAACGCCCTCTGCAGCTCGTTTTTTGTCTCCCCGACGTCACGTCCACAAAGAAAACGGGAATCTCGAAGCAGCGGCTGTCGAAGACACTAGAAGCCAAGATGACCATAATTAGCCAAAGTCTCATCTGTTGGGTGTGCGTGCGCGTGGGCGAGTCAGTTCACCCTGGCTTGTTTTATGTCGACGAGGAGGCCATATTAAATTGTTTATGTTGCGTTACGACCAATGGGGGGCGGGGTGGGGGTGGGGAGGAGCCGTCGGCGTGTTTTGATGTTCGAATGGCAGTCGGGCTACAGCAGGTGATCGTTTTTTTATGGTTTTATTTCCTTTAATGGCGACTAATTGCCTGTGTTGGGGGTATTGATGGCTTAGTGTGGAGATTGCGGGGGAGGGGGTGGGGAAGGCGTTGGGATATGCCGTCGAGAAATGGAAAAAACATAGAAATTCTTCAAATTTAAGTCAATGTCAAGGGAATCGGACACGCAATACTAATTATTATTAGATAAATCGTGTCATAATCAGTGTGAAAAAACGACCAAAGTTTGGAAGAAAGAACCAACGCAATACGTAAATATCTTCACATTGACACGGATGACAATCTGCCATATGTGGCCGTTTCCCATCAGATTTATTACATCTCCCTTCAAAGGTCGCCCAGAAGTGAAATCGCCCGAAAAAAAATAAAAATAAAAAAAGTAACCAATTACACTGACGAGTGATTATGGGTTGTCATCCCGTTGCCGAGAAGACGTGAACACATGTCAGTCTATTTTTGAAATGTTCCTTTACGTTTCCGCGTGATATCTTTACTGCGAGTCGTATAAAGGAGCGAAAAAGATATAGCATCAATTTCGAACAAAGGAACAATGTATCATTTTACTACACACTCTACTAAAGAACAATAAAACTCGAGTCTGGCTTGACACCTCTGCTTTGTGTTCTTACCCGAGTCCGCGGTCGCCCTTATGTCTACCCTGACATAGGAGCTAAAGTCCCGTGCTCCGAAGCGGAAACTTTTCGGAAACTGAACTTTGTATTCTTGTGTGAACGTTTGATTTGAATGATTTACAAGTATCATAGAATCTATTAACACAGTCGTAAATAAAGCCACAATCACAAGGCCTGCACCTCGGACGTGATGAGAATTTTACAAAATGTGTACTTGTATATTTTTGTATTTTTCTTTTTTTTTCTGCTTTTATTGTACTGCATTTTTTTTTGTATCTTGAGTCGAGTTCCACAACTTATCATTAACTTTCGAATAATGATAACAAGGAAAATCAATAATTCAAGAAAGTTAAAAGAGTGAGTGATAGGTTACGATCGTTACAACTGTGATTGATTTCGCTCAATAGGTATAAGTATCAATTACCATGATTAATAAAGGTAATTGGTTGTTTTGGAGCAATGATTGTATTTAAATTGTTTTGTTACTTCAAGAGGCGATGATTCATTTGTTTTGAATTTCAGTGAATTATGGAGAGCTAATTTATGGATCAAAATTAAGTTTGATTATGATGTATTGGTGCACGGTCGATCGCCGTGTGTGTGCGTGTGTGTCTTATGAGTGTTTTTGAATGCCTATGTGTGTGTGCGTGTGCATGTGTGCATGTGTGTATATATGTATATATATATATATATATATATATATATGTGTGTGTGTGTGTGTGTGTGTGTGTGTGTGTGTGTGTGTGTGTGTGTGTGTGCATGTATGTATATATATATATGAATATATATTTCTATATATCATATATATATATGAATATAAAATTATATATATGTATATATATATATTTATATATATATATATATATATATCATATATATATGCACATAAACACACACACACATGCATGTGTATATGTATGTATATATATATATTTATATATATATATATATATGTATATATATATATATATATATATATATATGTGTGTGTGTGTGTGTGTGTGTGTGTGTGTGTGTGTGTGTATATATGTATGTATATATGTATATATGTATGTATATATATATATATATATATATATATATATATATATATATATATATATTCTCTCTCTCTCTATCTCTCTCTCTCTCTCTCTCTCTCTCTCTCTATATATATATATATATATATATATATATATATATATATATATATGTGTGTGTGTGTGTGTGTGTGTGTGTGTGTGTGTGTGTGTGTGTGTGTGTGTGTGTGTATGTATGAATATATATATGTATGTACCCCACTCTCATTCTCTCTCTCTCTCTCTCTCTCTCATATCTATCTATCTATCTATATGTATATATATACATATATACATTTATGTATGTATGTATATATCTCTCTCTCACTATGTATTTTTTTTTTTCTTTTTTTTGTGTGTGTGAGTGTGTGTGTGTGTGTGTGTCTGCGTATATGTGTGTGGTGTTTATCCATATCTATCCCTTTCCATATATAGATAGTTGAATATACATGTAGTTA
>BOPN01005268.1:80000-85000 GCA_017312705.2 Penaeus japonicus
GATGATATATTGCAAGATATACCTGATATATCTGGCTGATGAGAATGAAACGAGTATATTGGGTTATTAGATCTTATACCTCGACATGTTATATAGATTCAATAACACTAATACCTCAAAGCGAAGATATATTGCAAGCACATTACACCTGTTGCAATCGAGGCTTTTATATGTTGCCAGAGCACAAGGAGCAAAAATGCGCGATCCTCATATACTAGACAAAGTATTATGATCATTGATTGATAAAAGCAATGAGATGGTACCGTTGATCATCATTGCAATGCGGTGTTGTTGCTTCTCCTTTGATACGTCACCGAGAGGAATGCAATGCTCGTTTATGAAATAGATGGCAAAGTATATTGCGAATACTTTGTTTCTGGCATTTTTGCTTTTGTCACTGTTCGCTCGTTTAACGTGTAAGGCGATAGTTGAACTTGTCTTTCTTAAATGAATTTTACTTGCGATGTAGATTTTTTTTTTTTTTTTTTTAATCTTTTTTTTTCTTTTTTTTTCTTGGATGGAGATGTATCCGTTATTGAAGTTATTGAACAAAGAGAATTAACGTGTTTTAACGATCTGTGAAGAAGAAAAGAATGAGAGAGAGAGAGGGGGGAGATGGATGACTAGATAAATGGAATGAAAGATAGAGCGAGGGTGGGGAACATAGATAGATGGAAAGAGAGATAACAAGAGAGAAAGATGGACGAACAGGTCCAAAGATGGAGAGATAGAAGAGCATAAAAAGCCCACACAACCAGAAAGGAAGGTAGATGGAGATTAAAAGAGTCTGGGGCATAGAGAGAAACAAAATGAGAGACAGATACAGAGACAAAGAGAAAATTAAAAGAGTGAGGCACACAGGCAGAGAGAAAGGAAGAGACATACACACACAGACAAAGAAGAAGAAGAAGAGAGAGAGAGAGAGAGAAAAGAGAGAGAGTGGGGGAGAGAAAGAGACCGAGAGAGAGAGACAGAGAAAGAGAGAGAGAGAGAGAGAGAGAGAGGGGGGGGGGGGAGGGAGAGACAGATAAAGAGAGAGAAAGAGACAGATAAAGAGAGAGACAGACAGACAGATAAAGAGGGAGAGAGAGACAGATAAAGAGAGAGAAAGAGACAGATAAAGAGAGAGACAGACAGACAGATAAAGAGGGAGAGAGAGAGACAGATAAAGAGAGAGAGAGAGAGAAGCAACATGACGAAACTCCGACCACACCCGTCTAAATGCCGTCACGGAAGATGGGAGTTCATAGTTATAGGTGTGACTCTGGTTTACGAGCCAATCGTGGTGACTGGAGTGGTGGTATTTCACACAACGGTAGTTTTAATAATGGTGCTGATATTTTATTGGCTCGTAATAGCACAGCCGAGCGTGTTCTGTACGGAATAATGTCCTGACTTGTGGTTTATGTAATGCTGATAGGAAGGCATATATAGGAAATTACAGCCTAGTTGAGGAATGGCCAAATAATAGGAAGTTTGGCCATGGTTTATGTGATGACGAGCGAGGTGTATGTGGTGATGATGGTGCTTTCCGTGATTGAGAGGTTGAGACTGTTGGTGGGCGAGAGAGGGTGGGAGAGGAGGAGGAGGAGGAGGGAGAGAGATAGGAATGAGGAGAAAAAAGAGACAGTGAGAGAGGTAGAGAGAAGGAGGAGAGAGTATGGGAGGGGTAGATAGATAGAGAGAGAGAGATGAATAGAGAGATATAGAGAAAAGAGAAAGATAGAGGGAGAGAGGGAGGGGAGTAAGGAGAAAGAGCGAGAGATAGAGAAGAGAGAGAGAGAGAGAGAGAGAGATAGAAGAGAGAGAGAGAGAGAGAGAGAGAGAGAGAGGGGGGGGGGGAGTAAAGAGATAGAGAAGAGGTTGGGGGAGACAAGCGGAGAGAAGGTATATTTACTGTTAAATGATTCATGTAAAACGAATCATTACATCACAAAACAAGCACACAGAGAAAGAAAAAATCTTTGACATTTACATCATTATGTATCTTTTTCTCTTTCTCTCTTTCTCTCTCTCTCTCTCTCTCTCTCTCTCTCTCTCTCTCTCTCTCTCTCTCTCTCTCTCTCTCTCTCTCTCTCTCTCTCTCTCTCTCTCTCTCTCTCTCTCTCTCTCTCTCTCTCACTCACTCACTCACTCACTTACTCACTGTAAACCAAAAGTTAAAAACACCAAAGAAAAAAAATAAAAATTACCCGTCTTTATATCCATAACCAGATCAAGTTAAAAATAAAAACATAAGAAATATCTCAACTCAGACTTTCATTATACTCAAAGAATATAATAGTGAAGCACGTGTCTTATTTTCTGAGGAAATAATCAAACGAAGTCTAATACGGAGTGAAAGCTCTTTATCATCTTTAGACAGCCGAAAATCTTGAGTATAAATAGATTTATTATCATGATTAATGCTATTACCTTTTATGGCCCCGTTTTCTTCTTGCTGGCGTCATTATTTTTATGAATAGCTGTAGTATAAACATTAGTTACTTTACGATCGCTCTTATGATAATCATGTAGTTTTTTTTTATTATCATTATTATTGATGTTATTACTGTTGCGTTGTTTATTATACTGCAGGTTTTGTTATTATGTATTTTTGTTTTGTTATTATTTTTTTATTATTTGGTTTTGTTAATACTTTCTTGATATTTTTGTTTTGTTATTATTTGTTTTTGTTATTATGTGTTTTTATTATTATTTGGTTTTGTTATTACTTTCTTGTTATTTTTGTTTTGTCATTATTTGTTTTTGTTATTATGTGTTTTATTATTATTTGTTTTTGTTGTTATCTTTGCGGTTGCGTCATTCGCCATCTTCGTGTGAGCAATTCACATGTTTCTATCTTGTTAATTATGATTATAATGATTATTATCATCATTATTATTGCAGTTGTTGTTCATATCATCAGATTGTTGTTGTTAATGATTTATATTATCAATATTATTGTGTTGTAATGACATTATTATGTTTTTATTATTAACATTATTATCATTATTATTATCATCATTGTCATTAATATCATTATTTAGTATCATTACCATTATCATCAATATCATTATTGCTATCATCATTATTAACATTACTATTATCATCATCAGTGATACATTTTATCATGACTATTTCTATCATTATCATTATCATTATTATCAGTACTATTATCATCAAAATCATCATCATCATTGTTATTATCAGTTACATTATCATCATCATCATTATCATTATCAATATCACCCTCAAAGTTTTCTTTAATATTATTGCTATCATTATCCTTATCATATCAATAGCAATAAAAAAACGAATATAATAAAGATAACAATAATAAAGAAAAAACTTTATAAATACTATCACGTCTACCACAACAACTACAATCCATCAAAATAGTAATATTAATAACATACCAAGGATTATGTCTTTAAAATCTAAAAAAAAAAAAAAAAAAATAAAAAAAGAAAGAAAGAGAGAAAGAGAGAAATAAAGAAAAATGAAATATTAATAAAAGATAGAACACAGGAGGAAGTAGGAGTGTTAAGAAGAGAAGGGAAAAGGAAGGGAAGAATTATATAATTGCAATAGACGTATTGAAAATCGATTTATTTTTCCGGTCAAAAGTATGAATGTTTTTTTTTTTCTCTTTTTTTTTTTTTTTTTTTTTTTTGAGGGGGGGGTATTTGTATTACTATTAAAATTGCTATTTGTGTTTTATTCATAATGATGATTATAAGTATTGTTATTATTATCTTTATCATTGTTGTTGTTGTTGTTACTATCGTTGTTTCTAATGTCATTGTTATTATTGTTATTACAGTTCTTATCTTTCTTATTATCATCTTTATTATTATTTTCATTATTATTATTATCATTACTACTATTATTATTATTATTGTCATTATTATTATTATTATTATTATTGTTATTAATAGTAGTAGTAGTATCATCAGCATTTATTATTACTATTATTATTATTATTATAATAATAATAATAATTATTATTATTATTATTATTATCATTATCATTACTATCATCATTTTTCATTATTATCATCATTATCATCATCATTATTATTATTATTATTATTATTATTATTATTATTGTTATTATTATTATTATGATTATTATTATTATCATCATTATCATTATTAATCTTTATCATCATTACTATTACCATTGTTACTATTATTATTATCATTATTACTACAATCATTATTATTATTGTCACCATCACCGACTAATTTCCTGTGTACGTAAAATATATTCTCCTTCTACCGAGTGTAAGTGAGCGTGTCTGAGTATATGTTTGCGTGTTTATTCGACTGTGTGTGTGTGTGTGTGTGTGTGTGTGTGTGTGTGTGTGTGTGTGTGTGTGTGTGTGTGTGTGCTTATATGTGTGTTTGTGTAAAATGTGTATGCATAAATGTATCCGTATATGCGTGTGTTTATACGTATCTATGAGTTTGTTTACATGTGTCTCTGTGTGTTTATTTCTGTGTTTACGTGTGCGTGTATGTATGCACCTACCTGTAGAATTACGTGTATGTATGTGTCTGTATTTATATGTGTGTCTACGTTTATCTACGTGCGCGTGTGTGTATGTGTTTAAGTGTGTGTGTGAGAGGGAGTAATATGTGTCTCTGATAAGTGTGATGTTTGATCGGTCTTCGATGTTATGACACTTGATTATATGTGAGCCAAGTATGGTTTTTGATGGTCTGTTTCCCCGATGGTGTGTGTAATGACCAGGTGTGAGAGAGAGATGACGAGGGGGTGAGGGGGAGGGGGAGGGGGTGAGGGGGAAGGGGGTTAGGGCAGACGGGGGTGGAGTGGGTGAGAATGAGGTAGGGGGGGATATGAGGGGAGGGGTGGAAGGAGGGGGAGGGGGTGTATTGGAGGAAGGAGGTGAGGGTGAGTGGGTGAGAATGAGGTGGGGGGGATATGAGGGGAGGGGTGGAAGGAGGGGGAGGGGGGTGTATTGGAGGAAGGAGGTGGAAGAAGGGGGATGGGG
>BOPN01005268.1:100000-102149 GCA_017312705.2 Penaeus japonicus
GAAAGAGTTGGGTGAGTGAGGGATGGGGTTGGAAAGAGTTGGGCGGGTGGGTGAGGGATGGGGGTGGAAAGAGTTGGGCGGGTGGGGGAGGATGGGGGTGGAAAGAGTTGGGTGGGTGGGGGAGGATGGGGGTGGAAAGAGTTGGGTGGGTGGGTGAGGGATGGCGTTGGAAAGAGTTGGGCGGGTGGGTGAGGGATGGGGGTGGAAAGAGTTGGGCGGGTGGGGGAGGATGGGGGTGGAAAGGGTTGGGGTGGGGGGTGGGGATCGTCCCCCTTAGCTCGCCCACTGTGCACAGAAATACGCCGAAGTAAATACCATCAATCATCTCTCCTTGTTTAGTCATTTCTGATCGTGTTGAATTCGATTTATTTTTTCTTTTCGTTTCTTTTGCTTTCTTGTCTTCCCTAGTTCTCTGTCTTTTTCTCTATATGTATATCTTTCTCTTTCTTTTTATCTTCATCTTTCTCTATCTCTCTCTCTCTCTCATGGCCAAATTTAATTTAAAAAAATATTTCAATATTGATTCAGACTGGCATTATAGACTGGTATTGTATATCATCAATACTCTTCTGGGGCTGGATTCATTAACATACTATTGTAAGGCGTAAAGTGGGATTAACAAAACGATAACAAGTCGACATTACCATCGTAGTTTGATAGTAACTCTGGTAGATCGATTCCGCCAATCAGCGAGCGCCTTACATGATTCTTTAGGCTTCTTTGGCCAATCCCGTGACAAGTAAACAAAACCTGATCAGCAGAGAGATTTTCAAGTTTCAAGAAAGAAATGATAAAGATTTCTTCTATGTAAAATTATTTTTATATAAATTCCTTTCCTAGAAAGCATATTCTGTTTCATGATATGGATCATATATCATGTAACGGTTTTCAAAAAACATACGTGTTTTCTTCTTTTTTATAAGTTGCAGTCAAAAGATAAGAAACAATGGCTCCATGCATGCCAGTTAAATCTGTTAAATGAATAAGATTATGAATAGATTAATGCAAACACAAAAATAAACAAACAGTGAGGTGTAGTTTGTACTCTCTTAAATATAAATATAGTACGATAAGCGCAATTGAAAAAAAATAATAATGATAAACATAAATTGGGTTGATTATTATCATCTATGTTCTTTAAAGGCTTCCCTGGCTACTTGCCATTCCAAAACGTACAGTTCATTATTTGTGGAGCTTGTATTTTGCTAGAGGTTCGATAGGCGTGGAGGCCACTTCAATATTTGTTGTTGTCCTTTTCTAGAGGACTGGTAGGCGTGGTTGCTGCTTCAGTCTTTTATTAAACTCTAATATATGAATCGCCAATTTCTGAATCAATTAACATTTACATATTTATATATTTTCTGTTTTTCAACTATGTCATTGAAATTAAATATACTTGAATTCGTCAAATTATTAATTCCATGTATCATTTTAAATGTTATTGTAGGCCTATGACTTTCTGCAATTTTACCCTAGGCTGCGTGAACATTCCTCTCGCTTATTTCCTGTGAATTTTCTTTATTTTTGTCATGTTCATATGAAAATGAACAGTTGCCATCATTCTGATCATAATAGGTGTATATGCAAACTAATATGTTGCCTTAAATGTTGATTTTTTGCTGAGATAAAGCCTGAGGAGAGAGTTGTCACTGTAGTTAATAGTGGACATACCAGTGCTCCAACCACTGGTAAATTTAGCATTGTGTTCTACCATGGTAAGTTGTTCATAAATACCGATGTGGTCTGTTTACAATCATAATTGTAGTTATTATGGCAAGTGTGTTGATGAATCTAGCCCCTGATCCAACGTGTCCTCTCATAAGAGAGGGGGGGATAGGAAGGATTTAAAGAGAGAGAGAAGGGGGGGAGAAAGTGAGAAGGGGGAGAGAGAGAAAGAGGGAGCGAGCGAGAGATAGAGAAAGAGGGAGCGAGGGAAAGAGAGAGAAGAGAGAGAGAAAGAGAAGTGCTTAATCGAACGAAACCTCTTCCATATATATATTCTCTTCTCTCTCCGTCTACGTTCTAAAAAGTCAATTATTGACTATACTACTTCAACAAATTTCTCTCTCTCTCTCTCTCTCTCTCTCTCTCTCTCTCTCTCTCTCTCTCTCTCTCTCTCTCTCTCTCTCTCTCTCTCTCTCTCTTCTTT
>BOPN01005269.1:5000-7500 GCA_017312705.2 Penaeus japonicus
ATGAGTAAAACCAAGCCAACAGTGCAACATCTTTCATCATTGCAGTGCAAGTATCCTTCATAGAAGGGACTGAAGATGTACCCAAAGATAAGTCATGTTGAAGCACCGGAAGTGAAACAGCTGATTTTGCTGATCAACAAATTCACTCTTTTCATCTTGCATCTTGCATCTTGTATCTTGGAATCCTTTGATCTCGTGGAAGCAAACGTCGTCTGTAAGATTTTCCAAAAAGATCTTACATTCTTTCGGTTGATATGATTGTTTTTGTTATCATTATGGTATTTAGAATCTATCTATCTATCTATCTATCTATATATGTATATGTGTTTATGTGTGTGAGTGTGAGTGTGTGTGTGTGTGTGTGTGTGTGTGTGTGTGTCTTGCATTGAAATACATTTTTTTTATGAATCAAAACATTCTTTCTCTCCCTCTGTCTCTCCCTATATATATTTTTTTTTCTTTCTTTGCTTTCTTTATCTCTCTTTCTCTCCTCCCATCTCTCTCTCTCTCTCTCTCTCTCTCTCTCTCTCTCTCTTTATCTCACTCGGTCCCTTTCTCTCGTACTTTCACTGCATTTAATCACAACCTTCATTCAAACTATTTTTAGTAACATGCTTGACTATCTGGCTCTCTGCTTAAAATAGTTCTTAATCTTTTCCACCTCCATCACCTTCTTTATCATCTTCTTCTCTTATTTATAATTTCTTTCGAATTTTTCCTTTTCCACTTTCTTTATATCAGCGACTGACATAGAAATAAATTATTAACATGCCATTCAGCTAGATGGGAATTTTTAGCCGTGATGGGAAATTATGCAAACACTGTGACTTCACACGTCGCCTGCTTGACGACACACTCACCCACAAACACACTCACACATGCGCATGCATATATACATACACACACACACACACACACACACACACACACACACACACACACACACACACACACACACACACACACACACACAAAGAGAAAAAGAGACAGAGAAACGAGAGGCAATAGCACGCAAGAAAGTGAAATATATTACCTAGCTAAGTATTTGACTTTAGAATAAAACGAAGAAAAAACCTGTTCTGTTGTGTGTGTCCCTGAGATGCGTTCAATAAAGTTTACGACCGAGCCGAAGACCAAGGCAAAGCTACAGCGAACGAACCATAAGCTTTAACTAAACAAGCTTTATTTACAATAAGATCCCGAAGGAGGTAATAAACAAGCAGTATGAGTGTGCTTTTCTGCTCACGTGCTCTAGATTTTTACAAGGATGTATGTATGTATATATATATATATATATATATATATGTATGTATGTATGTATATGTATGTGTGTGTATATATGTATATAATACGGTATTGTGAGCTGTACCAATTACTGAAAATCTTACCCTTCAGTTTCAAGACCAAGCCCTTCCCGGGACTAACCCTTTTTGTACCGTACTTCGTAAGAGCCCTCAGATATTTTCGAAATTCCTTTTTTTCCCTGCAAGTTTCTCAACATTTAGAAAACAGATTACAATCCTTATATTCCTGAAAAGCCATGTTTCGCAATAAGCAATTATAGTTGAAGTGGAATCCAAATACATGAATGAGATTTGGGATAATGTGGAAAATCTTTTGCTTTATTCGTACGCTAGATCAAAATAGTGAGATTTTATACTATGAATTACGGCGACGGTGATAACAAAAATACCAATAATAATGACAAAATATTATTAGTATATAATGATAATTTAGAAACCATGCATTGCAAGCGAAGGAAGAGCACTGGAAAAAGCAGAACGATTTGTAATTACTTTTTTTTTTTTACAATCATTTATAATCCATACACATAAAACCCCAATTAACAAAAACGTAACATAAACGAAGCTTACATAATACAATCTCCCCCCCCCTTTTTTTTTTTTTTTTTTTTTTTTTTAGCTCAAAAGGAAAAAGAAAACATTTCTTGATTATTAAGAAATAATTATGCAACAATAATACACATACCTGTATGAGGATATTTCATAAAACAATTTTTGTTAATTGCTTTGAGGGGAAATAGAGAGGTGTGGATGTTTATTTAGTTCTAGATATATATAGAATAGATAGATAGATTGATAAATAGATAAGTAGGTAGGGCGAAAGAGAAATTTGGAGAAAAATAAAGAAAGAGAAAGGGAAAGATAGGCCAGAGATAAAGATAAACAGATAGACAGATAAATAAAGGGATATAAAGTGACAGAAATAACTTCATAATTACAGTGTTGCACTTTGCAGTATTTTTTTTCTGTAAACGCAATAATAAAGGCCAAGAAATAAAATGAAAACACAATTTCATTGCACATGATGATTTAAAAGAATTAATGTATTTCATGCTGCGTTCATCATTCTTTATATTTATATATATTCTATATTTGCACGATATGAAATATAATTTTCCTGATATTTCATCATCTGCAACATGATTATTATGCTGATGGTAGTAATCAGGATAATAATATCAAAATCAGTGATAGTA
>BOPN01005269.1:15000-17500 GCA_017312705.2 Penaeus japonicus
ATATACATATATGCAGTACATCTATTTATCTATATTTATGCACACACACATACACATAAACACAGACATAGACACACGCAAACACATAAAACATACACACACACACTCATATGTGTGTGTGTGTATATATATATATATATATATATATATATATATATATATATGTATATATATGTATACATATATAGAAATTTTAATACAAATTTTACTTCCCTGATCGGGACTCGTACCTGAGCCGTCAGATTGACAGACCCGGCCCTGAATCCAATAGACCACACGACCCACTAAAAGAATTGTCTAACCAGACGCCTTACAACCGTAATGGAATTTACCTATGTGCTCATAGCAGAGCAGTGATAGCGAGGTTTTACAGACAATTCCTGTGGGCACTCGGCAGCAATGAATCAGAAATTCAGGTTACCGAGGTTATATCTATGTGAGAAAGATGGTAGAATGCAGTAACGCATTTAATATAGAAATGCAAATTTCTATATTAAATGCGCCGTGTGGCCTATTAGATTCAGGGCCGGGTCTGTCAATCTGACGGCTCGGGTTCATAATTTTACACACACACAAACACACACACACAGACACACACATGTGTGTATGTCTGTATCTGTTGATGTGTGTATGCGTCCTTGTGCGAGTTGGTGTTTATGTATATGGAAGTGCATAGCAACAGATTAAATGATAGATATTACAGCTTTCATTTCCTTTACGTCAAAAGGATAACAATTTTCATAATGCAAAAAAAGCATCGCATTATATGAAGACTTCATCATCAGCGTTTGATTAACGCTGAACTTCCAACTGAGCGTTGCCGTTAGAATAAACACAAATAACAAACATTTTTTATTCTGATGATTTTTGCATGCATAATTACATACAGCTATACGACAACCATACACACATACGCACAAACAAACACACTTAGAAATCTATATATGTCTGTATATCTACATATATAACTAAGTATCTATTATCTTTCTACCCATCTATCTATCTATCAATCTCTCTCTCTCTCTCTATATATATATATATATGTATATATATGTACATAATCATACATATTTGTGTGTGTGTGTGTGTGTGTATGTCTATATATGTATATATATATATATATATATATATATATATATATATATATATATATATATATATATATATATGTGTGTGTGTGTGTGTGTATGTGTGTGTGTTCAAGTCTTTTTTCAGATTGTTTCTCCTATATACTTACTTTCTCTATCTGCGTTACATTTTGCAAATTGAAATTAGTCTTATCAAACATTCACCAACCAACCAATATATAAAATAAACAAAGAACAAAGAAAATATCCACGTCATTGGCTGCGCTAAGTCCCTTGGCCTAAGGTGAAGTTAGCACATTTTCCAACTTCCAGCACGATCCCCAGACTTTCTGTTTCCGGCTAAACTTATTGATATATTGCGAAAGGGAATTGTTGTCCTCGTAATATCAGGTAATCCTCATTCATTGGGAGAACTCTTTAGGAAGTTG
This sequence comes from Penaeus japonicus, assembly GCA_017312705.2. Taxonomy (NCBI): domain Eukaryota; kingdom Metazoa; phylum Arthropoda; class Malacostraca; order Decapoda; family Penaeidae; genus Penaeus; species Penaeus japonicus. Next base: position 16,517 of record BOPN01005269.1, read on the forward strand.
TTCTAAGGCCATATGAGAGAGAGACAAGGAAACTAAAAGACTTCAGCAATTTCAGCAATATATCTACAGGAAACCTCCTTCTACTGTAACGAAATAGCTTATAAACCTAAATAATAACTTATCACGTAAATAATAGCTTATAAACATAAATAATAGCTTATCACCAAAAGAGCCAGCGTTTACACAGTAAAATAAGGAACTAAAAAATCTCACCAATAAATCTCACAGTAAAATAAGGAACTCAAAATTCTCATAAATAAATCTCACACTAAAATACGGGACTAAAATAATCCCATAAAGGATGAGCCGAAACGCGCGGGAAAAAATGGTAAAAGGAAGTCCATTCTAAGAGACAAGACAGAATTCTTGCAGATAGGATAAGAAAAGACCGTTCAAAGTCGTTAAGACAATTAGGTAGTAAGTGGCAAGACAATGGAATGCAGTGTGGCCTCTCTACTGCCATAAGAAAATTTAACAAGCTTGTTTACACTGCCTGTTGGACGATCAAGAGTCCAGACTAACGGAGGCCATGAAGAAAAAATGGACTATCCTGGACCAAGGCATATGAACACTGGAAATCAGAGACTGGAAAAAGGGTGAAAAAGCATAAAACGCTCATAAACTTGTGTATTTCACCATAGTATTAAAGTATTCAATTGATGATAAAGTATTTCTCACCAAGTTAAAAACATGTATCCATGTTTCAAGCTATTCATGATGAAGGAAATTTCCAAAATCTGATTTGCATGTCGGTTATTGATGTTTAAGCCATGATATTATGTTCATTGTGTGTCTGTTTTTTTATTTTATTTTTTTTTATTTTTGTACTTTTTTTTATTAACAAGTGTTTTTTTCCCGATGCTTTAAGGCTGGAAATATAAAGTGGTAAGCGAAAATTCGTGAGGAAGACATCCACGGAGAAAGACTGACTGTCTGAAGGCTATTGTCAAGTTTTCCCCCTAAAGATGATTGTTTGGTCTATCG
>BOPN01005269.1:50000-52500 GCA_017312705.2 Penaeus japonicus
TGTCAGAAAGAGCTACGATTGATTTGATTTTGAAAAAAATAAATCATATTTATACTATATACAAATACCTTCCTCAAAAATGGATGTAAAAATTCTGTATAATGTTCATTCCTTTCATGAAACTTTTCGATCGAGGACATGTCATTACATAGTTGTAAAGTTTGTGAATATGGTTGATTGCAAAACTTACATGCAATTCTCTCAGCATTGTTTGAGACAATATACTCCCAGTAATATATATAGCCAAGCTGTAATTTTGCTGTCACTCCATCAAGCTGCCTCGTAACACTATATTACTGTGTGAGGTGTGCTTTGTATGGTGTTGGTGCATGATGAAGGTCGTTCTTAAATCGCTTGTTCGTCACTTCTCTCGGTTTCAGCCGAAGTGGAAAGTTTTTTCTTGATGATCTTTTGTACATACCGAACAATACCCCTGTGACTATAAGATTTCAATAGAACATCAGCCATATCGAATAACTCTACATATGTGTGATGGAGCCCATAGTATTTTAGTAGTTGTATCCATCAGAAATGATCTGTTCAACTTATGCCTAGCTGTTGACAAAAGTCCCGTGTTGTCAATTCTGTATGAGGAAGGAGTGAAGAGATCAGCTACCTTGAGAGCAACAAGTAAAACAAACAGCTCTACCTGGAGGAAGTACACCCAGTTGTTGACTCTGCTTCCAACATCGCTGATTCATCCAGTAGCGTCGCATAAGACTGCAGAGATGTGCTGATGTTACTAATCTCATCAGTGAAAATAAGTTGCAATGTTCTCGTATGATGTCATAAATTGCTTAAGAATGTCACTTTTAGCTTTCATTGGCACATCTTTTCAACTTGCCATTTCAGCGGACACTTGCCTTGATGACATAGAAGCGTAATATTTTTTTATGGATATTTTTGCAAACCATTGTCATGTAATTATTTTGGGTATGTTTTCTTGACCAAAGCTGACTTGTGGCGTCCAGATTGGTTTCTATAATCCTGTCGTATATACTTGGCTTGTTCAAAACCTTTGTTGTGTTAAGACATCCCATAATTATCATCATTGCCACATTTTGCATCAACCCTAACCATGTAATTGTTCTGGATGACTGTGTTGCTGCAGCGTTATATAATCAATGAGGTTCATACGTATGCTTAACCCAAGAGATTTTGAAATTCGGATGTTTGACTCCGAAGTTACATTGTGCTAGGAACATTGGTGCTGGCGCATCTTCAGCTGTGTGTACGAGATTTTGAGTTATCTGTTGTAATAACCATTCTAGTTTATCGCAAACTGCAGATATTGTCCGTAATGCACATGTTCAGTCTTGATAATTTAAACATGGCTTTCTATATCATCAATTTAGCCTATGATTGTATAATTTGCTTTTGCTTAAAACTGCAAACAACAGAGTTTACTGAAACATTGATAACAAAGAGCATAGTACTCCCCCTTGTGGTTGCCAAGCGACATGGCGTCTGTTCGCTCTTCACGGCTGACTGTCTTTCCCTAAAACATTCTCTTATCCACCAATTCCCATCTGAGCTAGTTCGCGTAGGATCCATTTAGATACAGCCTAATAGCTATTTCAAATGCAGACTTTAAATCCACGAAAGTAGTAAACTAATTGCTTCCAAGAATTGATAGAAATGTTGTTATATAATTTTGAATACTTTTGTCTGGCATAAATCTCTTAAGTATCCAAACTATGGGTTGAAATATCTTGGTGCTCATGTACTTTTAAAACTAGATCATCGTTCAAGCTGCACAGGCAGACTGGATAAAACATTGTGTATCAATTATCAATATACGGAATGGAGTCAGACATCTTGTCAACTGGGATTTTTATCATCCTCTCAAAATCATTTGTGAGCTGCGCATTTCCTACGTGAAAAAATGTTCCTACTCAGGATGTGATACCCTTGTAGTTGTGATATCCATTTTTTGACGGCGGACATGCTTTTATTTCCTTTTTCTTTTTATCAGAAATGTTCTTGTTTGTCAATAATGCTCTTACTTGTTTACTACTAAAAGGTTTGAAGACAGCTTTTTCAATAAACAATCAGTTTCGTCCCTCATCATTGCTTGCTCTTTTTTGTGCACTTTCTTTTTTATTTAATTCTATATATATAAAAAAAAACAGATCTGTCTTTATAGACTGCAGACATCTCTGACACATCATTTGCTGTTTTATTTATAAGTTCATTAATTTCAATTCGCTTATCTGCACAAACACTATCTTATCCTCCGGTCTGTATTGCATAGTGCAGCTGGTCCGTGCTTGTTGGTCTGTCGGCATCACTCGATACGCTTTCTACTTGCCGAACAACCTGGTGCAACTTACTCTCGGCATTCGTCTTTCCGACGCCCCCCTTGCTGCCATGAAGCGTTCCGGCGTCCTTCGGGATGCCATGCACCGTTTCTAATGACGCTGATGTCATGTATTACTGTGAGTTACCTTATTTAGCGCGGCAGCCTGTTGTGTTGCATCGTTGTTTTGTTACTGACAAA
>BOPN01005269.1:60000-62500 GCA_017312705.2 Penaeus japonicus
AGTACCACAATTTAAACGAAGGAAACATCGAGTTATACCATCTATTATAGTGTTTTGCAAATATAATGCAGTGTGAAAGCATCTGAGGATGTCTGAATATATTTCTAATATAAAATCATACCATCCCAGAAAACCAACAAAAAAATGAGTGAAATATCGCCAACACGCTCCCATAGTGCCACGTTAACACCAGCGCCAAGGGTCAAAGGTGATTAACGACCACCCAACATATTGCCTGAGTAAAATCCACTCCTAGTTCGTGAGTACATTATACTATAAAATCATATATGGCTATGTTTTTCAGTGTTCATAAATCTAATCATGCAGCCACACTGAATATCAGTCTGGAAAATTATTCGTAATGAAAGCCAAACACAAGTTATGGCATCACCAATGGTCAAGGCCACACCAGGACGCCCAAGCGGTTTAGGTACCAACTAGTAATTACCTCTTCGAATTGTTGCCAGATATATGTATACCACTGCCTACTATATATATATGTATGTATATGTATATGTATGTGTGTATATGTGTATATGTATATATGTGTATATGTATATGTGTATATATGTATATGTGTATATATGTATGTATATGTATATGTATATGTACTTAAATAAATCATAATGCATGGGCACATTATAATTCACGTGCATGTGTGTGCACGCGTGGACGCTGATGTGTATGGGTGCTGTATGCACGCATACGGGCGTAGACAAACGCTTGGAATGTGTGCATAATTGCTTATTTGTAAATAAAGGCGTCTACGCTGTACATTCTGCATATTATATATAGTAACGAATATAAGTGCGGGCACGGGAGCGCGCAAAAACATGCAAACATGCATTGTTGCGTAGGCCCTGCACGTATATAAACAAATGCCCATTCTTACATGAGTAGACCGGAAGGTCGTGAGATAGATCGGTGGTTACAAAGATCTCCTATTAACATGCGAGACTAACTCAAAAGTGCTATTGGAGATTAATGGTACCTCCGGACTAAAACTACTCCCCCCACCGTGGACAAGGCCGACTGGTGGGGGTACCGAAACCACACACCTCTTAAATATGATTTCCCAGTCAAGACAATGGCCCTCATTCCCCGGAAGCGAAGGAGCCCCTGGTCACGGCGGCGATCAGGATCGCTCCGGAGCAGAGGCATGGAATCTCCGGGTAGACCCAGGCCGCCTAAAGATGATGAACTTATGCACATACAATGTAAGGACCCTGAAAACAGAATCTGATCTTCTGACACTGCTTGAGGAACTTTCATTTATTAAATGGGATATTGTAGGACTTTCTGAAGTTAGGAGACTAGGCGAAGAGCAGAAATTACTAAATGATGGGCACTTATTATACTGGCGAGGTAAACCCTTGGATAGCAAACAAGAATCAGGAGTAGGTTTCTTAGTTCACAAGCGACTTGAAAAAAAATGTTAGGGAATTCTATGATGTGAGCGAAAGAGTGATTTCTGTGGCCACTGAAACTTAAACAACAGATATAGCCTAAAAATTATCCAAGTGTACGCTCCTACCAGCAGTCATAGTGATGAGGAGATAAAAAGCTTCTATGAAGATGTGCAAACATCTACCGATAGAGAAAAACCCATTTTACCGTGATTATGGGGGATTTTAATGCCAAGAGAGGAATAAGGGAAGATGGAGAAATATCGGTTGGGAAACATAGAATAGGCACCAGAAATGAGAGAGGGCTGATAGAATTCGCCGAAGCTCGATCCCTTAAAATTATGAATACATTCTTCGAAAGAGACCCGGGAGGAAATGGACATGGAAATCACCATCCGGCATTAAAAACGAAATTAACTTCATAATCACCAATAGGCGTGACATCGTACAAGACGTAACCGTTATCAATAAAGTAAATGTCGGTAGCGACCATGAATGATCAGGTAGAAGTTAAGTTACAGCTAAGAAGGGAACGAAACAAGCTCATACAAAAGCCTCTCGCTAATCTAACCAACATCAAGATTAGGGCGACGGAATTCAGTATCAACATCCGAAACAAATACTCAGCTCTCGAAGAAGATCTTGACATAGACCAAATGAACGACCAATTCAGTGAGATATTAATGGAAGCTGCATTTGAAATAGGAAGTCGAAGACGAAAAAGAAAGGTTCAGCAAGCTTTCGGTAGAGACAAAAGAGCTTATGAAACAGCGTAGTGAAATGAAAATAACATCAATCAGAGACAAGATAGAATCAACAGAGCTGACTAAGACGATAAACAAGAAGAAGAAAGCGGATGTACGCAAATTTAACATACAATAAAAATGAAATTATCAAAGTAATAGAAGACTTCTATCGCAATCTATACCACTCAAACGACCAACTACATACGGAGACAAACACAACAATTGGAGATGTTCCAAACATCACGGTAGATGAAGTAAATAGGGCACTAAAAAGCATGAAAAGAGGAAAAACACCAGGAGAAAACGGCATCAGTGTAGATCTTATTCAAGACACAGGAGAGATTGCGG
>BOPN01005270.1:0-2500 GCA_017312705.2 Penaeus japonicus
TCTCTCTCCCTCTCCCTCTCCCTCTCCCTCTCCCTCTCCCTCTCCCTCTCCCTCCCCCCCTCCCTCCCTCCCTCCCTCCCTCCCTCCCTCCCTCCCTCCCTCTCTCTCTCTCTCTCTCTCTGATGTGTTTACATGCAGTGCACGCAATATAACACTACTAACACAATAACAACAAAAACACTGACAAAGGATATAATAATACATCAAAAGTACTAATGTCAAACACTTGCAATTCTTTTGTGCTTTACATACGACATGAAAGTACATTGTGCGTTCTTTGAACACTAGGTTGCATCTTTCTCATTCATAACTGGCAACTTCCTTTTTTCACCTTCCTGATGTCATTTCATATAACACTGCAAATTCAAAAGGAATTCCTAACATACATATATCTATGATCACAAATATGATGTAGAACAATGAGAATGTACGGTAAAAGAAATGATAGGTTGGAGGCAATAGTAGTGTCATTAGCTCTTGTAATAGTAGTATCCATAGCTACAGATATAGAGGTGTGGGAGTAGTGATAACAGTCGAAGCAATAACAGCAATGTCAGTATGTATATGTATATATATATATATATATATATATATATATATATATATATATATATATATATATATATATATATATATATATATATATAAAGGAATATGATAATACTACAATAAAATACTTATGATATTGATGATATGGCAAGGAAATATCTCAATCATTAATAACCCCTTACTCTGCAGCGTTGAACATCAATCAAAAAGTTCTCCTTTTCAATAAAATCAATAGCTATCTAAATCATCAAAACAGAAGAATTTCTTTTTATCTATCAACAATGCACATATATAGAGTTGAAGACAGTGTATATTTGTGGCAATATGAAGAAAGAATGAAGAAGAAAAACAATAAAAGAGAGGAAAACATCAGACTTAATACTATTCATAAAAAAATCACCAATTTACATAACTTACTCCCATTTGAAAGAAAGAAAGAAAGGAAGAAAGAAGAAAAAGAAAGAAAGACAAGAGAATATAACACACAGACAAACATACAAAAAAATTAACATAATAAAACTAAAACCTCTAGCATGCAGTGATGAGAAACACCACAGGTCAGCACCATAATTTTGCAATCATCCATCATAGATATTGCACATGCAACACCAACCATGCACAAACAAAATCCACAAACACGGGGCCTTACCATATTTGTCCTCATGATCAACTAGTAAAGAACAGAGGTTTCAAAGAACGGGGAATGTTAAGGTTTTACAAGTTTGTCATCACTTAGCACTTGAGCGAATAGGTATTCATAAAAGGAGAGAGAGAGAGAGAGGGAGAGAGAGAGGGAGAGAGAGAGAGAGAGAGAGAGAGAGAGAGAGAGAGAGAGAGAGAGAGAGAGAGAGAGAGAGAGAGAGAGAGAGAGAGAGAGAGAGAGAGAGAGAGAGAGAGAGAGAATCACCTCATCATTAACCCCTTGCCGACGGGGGGATAGATTTGCTTACACAGGCTCCAGGATGAGTTTTATTTCTGATCGAGGCAGCTTCTGCAACATAATTTGATTTTTCCCACTCCCTTTTAGTCACTCATTGTAGAGCTAGAGACATTTTTGTGTTTTGTTTTTTTGTGTGTTTTACTATCTTTAGAAATTTGTATGTCATATCACAGGCTCCATCAATTCTGCAGTTGACTAAAATTGTAGTTCAGGGTCCATATCAACTCATTTTTTTTCTTTACACTCAATGTGATAGAAGTATTACTGTTTTAGGGGGGACAAAAAAACAACTTTATTTTTTCGTATTTCTGTGCTGTCACGAACAAACACGAAACTTATAACCATCCAAAATGAAGAGAAACTTGTGCTTTTGACAGTGAGTGCCACAATAAAAGGCATCCATACTGGCACAGGGTCACATTGTATGCATTGGGCATGGTGTGAGTCACCTTCCTCCTCTCGTTCGGTCTGCACATCTTTCATCTGCGGTACTTTAGAGCAAGAGGTCGGGAACTTGCGATGTGCCATCACTCTACAGAGATAGTGCTTGCTAGAGACCATAGATGGGTGCCATTCAAGGCTCTCTCTCCTGCTGGTGCTAGAAGAAAGTGGTGCCATCTAGGTTTTGTAAGTGAGTTGAAAACCATTTTGCTTATTATTACGGCAGTTATAATAATTATGACTGCTGTCAACATCACTCACTCATTACTTATAGTACAATAAAATAACATAGTGATCCAGAATCCCCGAACGCCATGACGCCCATTGTCAGGCAAGAGGTCCTGCATCATGTATGACAAAAAAACACGTCCTCCGTCGTTAACGGGTTAATGGTTTGTACAAAGGTATGACATTTACCAAGAGGTCATGAGTATGAATAAACAGAGGCGTTTATGTATGTGAGTTATTCATGAGGTGAGATCATCTACATTTACTTTCTCTGTGCCTCTCTCTCTGTCTCTGTCCCTCTCTGCCCCCTCCCCTTTCTCTCTCTTTCTCTTTCTCTTTCTC
>BOPN01005270.1:5000-10000 GCA_017312705.2 Penaeus japonicus
CTTCATTAACAGTTTTCTGCTGCATGACTCATGATTCCTTAGAAAAATACAAAGCTCATTAATGTTTGTACAATCCACCATAATGGTAATCCTGCATCCAGGAGCCTATACATCTTGCCTTACTGTTGCACAAAACAGACAAACACTACAACCGCCACATTGATTAACCCATTTAAGTCAGATGTTGTGATATCATGTCAAGGGAATATTTCTCTCCCATCAGATGATCTCATGTAATGATCTCTCCCTCTAAACACACATTTACATCATTATGTACATATATACTCACAGGAGACTGATTTGTATAGATGTAAACAAATACAAAATCCTCAAATTATCACCCTGTTGAATGGGGCGAGATTAGGCACAAATAAGCCCCAGCATGAATGGGTTAATCCACCAAAACCATCTCAAATTACACAAACCTTTCCTCTCTCACAGCTGCAACTTTGCTACATTGATAGAAATCTAGATATTTTTGGCCTCATGCGCATTTTTAAGCTAATTTGTCACCTTCTTTTATTGAACTGCTAAATTTCTAAAATCAAGCAGAACCTATAATGTAAGTCTCATTTACCACCCTGCTTTCTCAAAAGTATTTAACCTATTGTCGACAGGGCTGTTTTGGCTCCAAATGGTTGAAACGCCGGGATATTTCAAACGCGTAAGCCTATCACCTTGGGCTATTCGCCCACACTGGCCACGGCCAAGTGCTACGCACCCAATCACCTGGCGTACCAGCCAGGAGGATAGCAATGACAAGTTATCTCGTCCCCAGTGGCTGGTCCTGCCACTACTCAACGTGATGTCTTGTCACCCGGCATTAGCGGGTTAACACTGATCTATTGTGCAAATCTAGCAAAACTAATGAGTACTTATCGGTCCAGTATTTATGATTGCTAGAGGTATATGATAGTTTTTACAATTGTAAAAACTATCATGAAATCTGTGCATGATAATGACAAGCTGATGAATATTACTTCAAGAATTACCAACTACTATGAAAAAATTTAATATATAAAAAAATGTACTCACCACTGAATTAAATCACTAACAATAAGGTTTAAAATGTTGCTACTCAAAAACAACAACCATATGACTTAATTTAACTATAAATTCACAATTTTCCCTTTTGATTACACAGCTATTGGTTTTGTGGCTCTAAGATTCATGACAACTGATCAATCAAATTCAATATATCAAAATCACTAACAATTTCACAATTCAAGAACATTCAAGCAATGCTAATTAAGTAAGACTTTCCCCATTTTTTGGCAATCAATATGTTAGTATGAACATCGCAATTTTTGGTCAAAAAGGCTATTCTAAGTCCAAGATTCAAGTCTTATAGACCTATCCCCGAATGCCTCTCTACATCAAAAATCACCAACAGTTTTGATAGCACCTGAAACTAACTCCATACTGAAATCTGAGTGACAGTTCAGATCCAAAGACATAAAACACTCCTTCAAAGACCAAATTCAACCCCAAAACCCTCAACAAAAAACCCTTCACACACATACATAAACCTCAAACCTCGAAAAGGAAAACGAGGCAAGAAAGAAAAGAGGAAAACACCCCAGTGGAAATGATTAAGCCCGAAATAAAATTATCGATTTTTTTTTCACCTGCATGCCCTTTTTGTGGTGGAATCCCACCACAATGACGTGCAGGGCTATGGGATCCTTTTCCGCCTCGTTCATCTTCGCCTCTTTCACCACCGGAGGACAAACGGGCGAGGAAATTGCACTCGGAAAGTTCTCATTCACTTCATGACAATGGTGTTTACATCAGCAGAGGCGTCGCTTACGACACGAATACGCGAGCGGAGGCGGCGCCGTCATAGAAAACGGGCGAGTCTGTCATGACCCGAGGAGATCTTTTTTTTAAAGGGGTGACTATGGGATTGTGGAGATTTTTTTTCTTTATTTATTTATTTGTTTATTTATTTTACTGGTGGGCATCGGTCTTGTTATAAAAAAAGTCTATAATCTTATGTGCGATCTCTCTCTTCTAAAGATCGATAATAGAGAGAGAGAGTGTAACCACCAGCTGCCGCCAGTTGTAACCAGCTTGCTGGCAACAGTTGTAACCCACCACTGGGAGCAGTTGTAAAGCACCCGATGCCCTAGTTTGATCCGGCGTAATAATCAGACAGATGTTCACGTGCCATGGTCTTTATTGTGGACTGTTAATACACTAGACTCCGGTCGTAGGCCAGGGGCCAAAGGCCGGAGGTCAGAGCTGTTCGCTCTTGTCTGTCTGTCTGACCTCTCTGTCTGATCTTTGGGTTCCTTGTGTGTCCTCTGAAGTACAAATCCTGAGTCAACTTTCTACGCCTAAGGCCTTCTATTAGCAAAGACAGCTGCTTAGAGAAGCTGGAGCTTCGAGGTGGAAACGAACACAGGAAACAGGACATGTCAGGTCAAAACAGACTGCCAGCGATATTGCATTGAAATATATGATCAATGTCTTGGGTCACATGATGTTCAATACCAGTGCCTTACAGAGAGGGAGAGAGTGAGAGAGAGAGAGAGAGAGAGAGAGAGAGAGAGAGAGAGAGAGAGAGAGAGAGAGAGAGAGAGAGAGAGAGAGAGAGAGAGAGAGAGAGAGAGAGAGAGAGAGAGAGAGAGAGAGAGAGAGAGAGAGAAAGAGAGATAAAGACAGAGACATAAAGACAGAGACAGAGACAGAGATAGAGATAGAGATAGACAGAGAGAAAGAGAGAGGGGGGGGGGAGGGAGAGAAGAAGGGAGAGAGAGAGAAAGAGAGAGAGAGAGAGAAGGAGAGAGTGATAGAGAGAGAGAGGGAGGGAGGGACGGAAGGAGGGAGAAAGGGAGAAAGAGAGAAAGTGAGAGAGAGAGAGAGAGAGAGAGAGAGGAGAGAGTGATAGAGATAGATACAGAGAGAGAGAGAGGAGGGGAGAGAGAGCAATGTAAACACACACACACACACGTATACACCTAGAGACATTGCTAATGCACTCGCCAGGCAGTTCTCTTACACAAGCAGCTCAGAAAACTACCATCCTGCTTTTCTAACCATCAAGGAAGCATCTGAGCTGCGACCAATACGCTTTGCCACTGGAAATGACCTTGATTACAATAAATATCTTAGAATGAATGAGCTTGTCCGAGCCCTAGAAGCCTGTAGAGTAACGTCCCCAGGCCCCGAGGAGATTCGATATGAGATGAGAAAGCATCTTAATTCTGATGCCATGATTAAGTGGTTTGAAGTGTACAATGATATTGGGAAAAGCCAGACTTATCCAAATTCCTGGCTCTTCGCCCACATCATTCCCATATTGAAAGGAGGAGGCAATCCCAGATCCGCCATTTCTTACCGCCCAATTGCGTTGACAAGTTGCTTATGCAAAGTAATCTTCTAAATTCCAGGAATTTACTAGTTGACGAGCAGTGTGGGGTCCGAAAGAGACGTCAAACTCTCGATCAGCTAGTAAAACTGGAAAGTCATATTCATGAGGCACTTGCCAAAAAGTAATTTTTTATTTCAGTCTTTTTAAATATAGAAAAAAAGCCTACAACATGACATGGCGACATGGCCTACTCAGAAAACTTTATGCTTTCGGATTACGTGGAAACTTGCCTTGTTTTATTCAAAATTTCATATCTGACAGAACTTTTTCTATCAAAATATTTTCTGACAATGTCATTTTTTCGGACATTTTTGTTCAGGCAAACGGGGTCCCACAAGGAAATGTCTTATAACCAACATTATTTTTGTGTAATAAATGACATTTTACCATCTCCGAATCTTAAATACTCACTATATGCCGATGATTGTGCATTAAGGCACTCCAGCAGTAATGCAGAGTTCTCGGCAAATCAGATCCAAATGGCACTGGATATGACTCATAACTGGGGCCTCCAGTGGGGTTTTAAGTTTTCCATAAGAAAGAGTATTGGCGTGGTTTTTACTCAAAGGAGAAAGCCCAACATCAGGTTAACTCTAGACAACCACCCAATACTTATTCAAAATTCTGCTAGATTTCTTGGTCTTCTCTTTGATAGCAGACTAAATTGGAAAGACCACATTGGTCAGTTAAATAATAAGTATAAAAAAACACTCAATTTATTGAAGTGCATTTCTAGACACGAATGGGGAGCTGATAGAAAGTCTTTACTAATGTTATATAAATTCTGCTAGATTTCTTGGTCTTCTCTTTGATAGCAGACTAAATTGGAAAGACCACATTGGTCAGTTAAACAATAAATATAAAAAAAACACTCAATTTATTGAAGTGAATTTCTAGACACGAATGGGGAGCTGATAGAAAGTCTTTACTAATGTTATATAAATTCTGCTAGATTTCTTGGTCTTCTCTTTGATAGCAGACTAAATTGGAAAGACCACATTGGTCAGTTAAACAATAAATATAAAAAAAACACTCAATTTATTGAAGTGCATTTCTAGACACGAATGGGGAGATGATAGAAAGTCTTTACTAATGTTATATAAATCCCTGATTAGCTCTTGAGTAGATTATGGGTCAATCGTGTATGGATCGGCAGCGAGCTCAACTCTGAAAGGATTGAATGTTATGCAGAATGCTTGTTTACGCATCTGTCTTGGAGCCCTTAAAGGCTCTCGCATCTCAAACGCGGCCAGCTTGCGCGGACTTACGCCGCTAAGGTAGCCAGGCAGCCCCGTCACCCAAACGGGAATGTTTTGCGTCGTCTGTTGGGCCCACAGCACCGCGGCGGAAGGCCGCTGTGCAATAGACTCGGTGACCTCATAGATAAAGTCGGAAAGATCTCTCTACCATCGATAACATGGTTCTTCCAAATATAGCACCGTGGGAGACGCCCAATTTTTCCATCTTGGTAGACTGGCTACCATCAGCCAAAGCCACGGTGCCGGAGGCGGAGGTAATGTAGATTCGTGTCATGAACGGCCAGAAGATTGCCGAAGATCAACGGAAGGACCTCCTTTGGACTGAGATCCTCCAGTACCTCGAGGAACCCCCTTTTCTTTGGAGG
>BOPN01005270.1:30000-32500 GCA_017312705.2 Penaeus japonicus
TCAAAGGCAAAGGCGCAATTCAACGTGATGCCGAGCCGCCGATACAGAACCCTCGATGACCCAGGATTCGCCACGAATACAATGCGAAATGGAAGTTAAAACTAACTCTTCGGGTCTCTCTCCTTTTCTCTCTTTCTGTCTGTCTGTCTGTCTGTCTGTCTGTCTGTCTGTCTGTCTGTCTGTCTGTCTGTCTCTCTTCTTCTCTTCTCTTCTCTTCTCTCTCCAACCCCCTAAGAGTTTGTCTGTCTGTCTGTCTCTAATAAAAAATCAATCACTTAATCAATCAATCAATCGCTCTTTCCTTCTTTCTTTTTTCAATTTTTTTTTATCTCTCTACCTCTCCATTCCTCTCTTTCTATCCCCCGAAATGAATATATGAAAGTCAGTTCAATTAATTAAAGGAACATGTAATAGGGCTTGTGACGTTAGACTTTCACTGCGCAGGTGTTTCTCTGACGTAAAATGTGTGAAGATTCTGATGCAGGTGCGAAACACAGGTGTTTGTGTTAGTGTGTGTTTGTGTTTGTGTGTGTTTGTGTTTGTGTGTGTTTGTGTGTGTTTGTGTGTGTGTGTGTGTGTGTGTGTGTGTGTGTGTGTGTGTGTGTGTGTGTGTGTGTGTGTGTGCACGCGCACAATAAAACACAGGTGGTAATACATCCGCGGCGACATGAGTGTCGGTTATGTAAGTGTGCATTCCTCTTCAGTTCGAGCGCACGCGCTTGCGTACGTGGAGGAAAGGTGTCGGCAGATGCCGTATCGAGGCCGGAGATAAGAGGAGAAACGGAAACTCGCCTCACAAACAACGGGGAATCCAGAGTCTCGAGACGGCCGTCTGTCGGTTTGTCTCTCTTTGTTTGCCTAACAATTTCTGGCGCACGCACACGCCACCACGCATGCATACACACATATAAATATAAATATAAATATAAATATAAATATAAATATACAGGCAGGCAAGCATGTGTGGCCTTGTACACTCACAGTCATACATACATACACACATACGTACATACTCACACACACATAAACAAGCGCGTACGCAGACACACAGCAGAGCGTGACGTCACGGCCTGGCCCACAGCCAACCAGCCTGTACCCACTCCTCTCCCCCCCATCCCCACCCCTACCTTTCCCTCTCCCTCCCCCTAACCCTTCCCATCTCCCGCCTCGGCACCTTGACCCAGAGAAGACGCAGATGTCTTTTTTTTCCTTTTTTCTTTTTCTTGTCTTCTTTTCTCTTCACTTTTCTCTCTCGCTCTCAATCTCGTTCATCGTCTTCAAGTTCTCCTTCTCCCTTTCCCTTTCTCTTTCTCCTTCCCTTTCCCTTTCCCTCTCCTACCCTCACTCCCTATCCTCGTGACACAAAATAGGTTAGGTTAACGTACGCTATCTTATCTCTCGCCTCCTTTTTTTTCGGTCCCAAAGAAACGCAAGCTCCCGAGCTCACACACACACACTTTCAAATCAGCTGGGACACTCTCCCCCTCCCCTCTCCTTTTATATGGGGGAGGGGGGTCAATCAATCCCATCTCATTGCCGTCTCATATTCGTCCATTTTCTCTTTTGTTTATAATAGGATAAAAAAAGGGGGGGGGTGCTTTCCCCTAGTGCTTCTCCGTCTTATGTAAGAGTTGTATAGTAGTGTATAGATGTTATGTATTAATCGCGGTTTGCCGGTGTGCATGGAAGATGTATAGACATGTGTAAATCGTGTTTTGGTGTTGTGTGAAAGACGTTCTATGGAGTTGTTTTTCGTGAAAGTTAAATTGCGTTCTGATGTTGTGTAATGACAGATGTATGAATATGTTTAAATCTTTTGTTCATGTGTATGAAAGACGTTATCCCTAAATACGTATAAACCATATCTTGATGAGCATTAAAAGCCATTGCACGGACGCATATAAATCGTGTTTTGATGTTGCAATCCAGAGAGTCAAGCCGTCCCCCCCGCGTGTCAATTACGATCGGCCGCGAAGCCTCCTGGCTTGTTTGTATCGGAAACTCGCTCGCCGTCGCTCCTTCCCTTCCCTTCCCTTAGCCCCGGGTTTATTTTTACTCGTGTACAGGTCTAATCTGTGTCTCGCTATCTCGTCTCTCCGATTCTGTTGGCTCGCTCGCTCTCTCTGCTTCAGGTGCTTTCTTTCCTTTAAAATTTTTATTTTGTTTTCCTTCTTACCTTCTTTCTTTCTTTCTTTCGTTCCTTCTACCTTTCTCTCGTTATCTTGGTTTTCCTCTCTTCCTCTCTCGTTTTTCTTTTCTTATTCTCTTATGGACGACTGTACATATATACACGAACGGAAACGAAAACGGACACATGCAGACACACAGACGTAAACATAGACACACAAACAAACAGACAGGCAGACATAGACAGACAAACAGACAGACAGACAGACAGACAGACAGACACACCTACACCTACACCTACACACACACACACACACACACACACACACACACACACACACACACACTCCCACAGGTGCACCACGAAAGGTAA
>BOPN01005270.1:52500-55000 GCA_017312705.2 Penaeus japonicus
CCCCACCCTCCCCTCCGCCCTCAAACACAGACCTCGTCCATAGACCTACACGACAAGAGAAGAGAGAAATCCAAGAGTAAGAACTCGAAGTGAAATAAGTTCACTCGACCAAAACAAAACAGTACGAAATCAAATGGAATAAAAATCCGCATACATGTCACTAAAATAATCTCAATAAACATATAAGTAAAAGATAATAAGCCACACACAACATAAATCAACAAACAAATAAGAAGAGTAAGTCACACGATCTCCTCGAAAACGTTCCTTGGAAAAAAACAAAAAACGTTTGCCTGTCGCCCCAAGAACGTTCACACTCGCCCACATTTTCCCCCCTCGAGAAATCAGCTGTTGACTACATCGGGGAACAAACTTTCTCGCCGCAATTGACTTTCTTTCCTCGTGATATAATAAGAAACCAGAGTTGAGGGAAAATGCAATAAACAACAATAATGTCAACAATTAAAAAAATTGTAGTATTGAAAGTAGCAGTAGTAGTAATGGTGTTGGTAACGAAAAAAATAATAATAAAGAGCAATAGTGCGAGGAATACATACAAAGGTAGCACCACGAATAACATTTGTATTATCAAAGGCGGCTACTGAGAATAAAACCTAATAATAACACTAATAATGACTAAGCAGAACATGTTCTCCTTGGTGTAGTTCAATACTTAACATTCCGTTTCATATTATGTGCTCGCACGCTCACACAGCTTAGTTTCAACTTCACGGAAGTCACTTTGTTCACCACATCCATAGGCAATCGGCAAACGTGGCACAGCATGGCACTCCAGCGGAACACAGATATCAGCATGACGTCCCACCGGAATCTGACACAGCATGGCACTCCACTAGAACATAACACTATATAACACTACACTTGGACACGGCACAGCATGACACACAAAAACTAGTACATACTAATGTGCCCTCCTTTGGACAAGGCAAAAAAGATGGGCCTCCCCACAAACAGGACAAGACATGGCCACCCCCCCCCCCCCATAAAAGCACACAGTCATGCCATCACACGGGCATACCTCATAAACACGACACTCCTTCACAAACCCAACCCAACATGACTCTCCTCAGGGCCACCCCACACAAACACCTCGACCTTGGCCGCACTTCCTCTAACACTAAGAAAACCAATTCACACAAGCAGTCTCCTTTGCATTATGAATGTGTGCTGCTCGTAGCATTCGTGGGCGCCGAGTACCCTTGCTTATTACTCTTTTGAAAGGAGAATCACTACTTTCGGAGCTCATGACGGTGATGTTGGCAGGAAATAAGGGGAATGGCTGGGGCGGGCGGGGGACAAAACGAGGGGAGAGAAGGGTGATGAAAGGAAGAGAAGAAAGGAAGGAGGGGAAGAGAAGGGGTGAGGAGGGAGAGAGAGGGGTAGAGGAAGGGAAGAGAGAGGTCGAGGAGAGAAAGAGAAGGGTTGAGGTGGGGTAGAGAAGGGTTGAGGTGGGGTAGAGGAGGGACAGAGGAGGGGTAGAGGAGAGGAAGAGAGGGGTAGAGGAGGGGAAGAGATGGGTAGAGGAGAGGAAGAGAGGGGTAGAGGAGAGGAAGAGAGGGGTAGATGAGGGGTTGAGTAGGGGAGGAGAGGAGAAGGGAGGGGTAGAGGGGAAGAAAGGGGAAGGGTGGGGTAGAGGAGGGGTAGAGAAGGGGGCGAGGAGGGGTAGAGAAGGGGAAGAGGAGGGAGAGAGAGGGGGGGCAAGGAGGGGGAGAGATTAGGCGAGGAGAGGAGGGGAGGGGAGGGGGGGGGAGACTTTCAGCCGGCCAAGTGGGGGTAACTCCGTACACGGTCAACACGAGTCGAAGAGATACACATGCAACCGCTCTCCCCTCCTCCGTACCCCTGGTCTCCTCTTCCCCGACTCCCCCACCCCTCACCCCCACCCCCACCCCCTCACTCACTCTCACTCACTCACTCACTCACTCACTCACTCACTCTCTCTCTCTCCTATGTTACCTCATCCTTTTGAGATCTACGTAATCACTTGTCTCAAGAAACTCGTCAAAGTCAAAGTCAAAGTCAAAGTCAAAGTCTCTCTCTCTCTCTCTCTCTCTCTCTCTCTCTCTCTCTCTCTCTCTCTCTCTCTCTCTCTCTCTCTCTCTCTCTCTCTCTCTCTCTCTTTCTCTCTCTCTCTCTCTCTCTCTCTCTCTCTCTCTCTTTCTCTCTCTCTCTTTCTTTCTTTCTCTCTCTTTCTCTCTCTCTCTTTCTCTCTCTCTCTCTCTCTCTCTCTTTCTCTCTCTCTCTCTCTCTCTCTCTCTCTCTCTTTCTTTCTTTCTTTCTTTCTTTCTTTCTTTCTTTCTTTCTTTCTTTCTTTCTTTCTTTCTTTCTTTCTTTCTTTCTTTCTGTTTCTGTTTCTGTCTCTTTCTTTCTCTTTCTCTCTCTCCCTTTTTTCTTTCTCTCTTTTCCTTTTAATGTCTTTAGTTTTCTTCCTCTCTCTCCCTTTTCGTTTCCTTCTTTCTTTATATTTTTTCTTTCTTTC
>BOPN01005270.1:70000-75000 GCA_017312705.2 Penaeus japonicus
GCAAAGGCCTACTAGCTTTCTGATAAACAAACACACAAAATCTGGACAAAATCAGATACAAAATATACAACTGATAAAGTACAGTACGTGTGTCACTCCCAAGCTATTAGTGAATGACATGATACAACTGGCACATGACATGAGTTTTGTCTGATACATCTTTGTTTCACAACAACAATATTTTTCTAATAATAGGATATGACATATCTCATCTTTTAGTCTATATTTTCACTTACCCAGTGGATAGGATACTAGCTGAAAGTATGACTCTTTCTAGCCTGACCTAACCTTATGACTATAATCAAATTCTACCCTAAATGCCAATAGCTTACATTTTAGTCTATTATAATGCCTCCAGCCAGAGCCAACAATATTATGTACTCTACAAGTAAGGAACAAAATTGTCTGAATCAGTCTAATGCTAGAGATGACAACCAGCATTCTATTTCGGACACCAAGGAAGACAATTATTATGCTAATCAGTGTTTGTAAAGTAAAATATTGAAGTAAAAAAAATATATTTAAATGGCTTGGGCAACTTTAATAGCCTTCTCAATTAAAACATTCCCCTCAATAATAATTAGATATAATGTAATATATAAAACTCCAAGGCAGAAAATAGCAAGATAAGGAGCTTCCTTCAGTATAACAATGAATACAGACTGAAAGTAAGTTATTAATGAGGTATGTCAGGTTAGGTTGGGTTAAGCTTCCTACACAGCCATGCCTATGTCCAATAAGAAGCTCAGAATGAATGGAATCAAACAATAAACATTTTTAAACAATATACTGGTATTTTCTGGCACGGAGAATCTTCACTCACTCAAATCAGTAATAATGCTTTGTCTACCTCTTTGCCAATTATCATCATATAAGTCCACGTTTAAGCAATATCTTGCCAAATGTAAGCGAGAAGGTGGTTTTTGCCTTTTACAGAGCACGAAGATTGGTTTCTTCATGCAGTCTAACACTAAACATTATATTAAGTTAACCTTTCCACTATGGGCATTTATCACAGGGGTTGGGTAACTTACGCACACCATTTTTTTGTTCAAAATCCAAGCAAATTATTCCTACAGTTATGTAACTAAGACATGATAACAAATGCTATTTAGTACCACTTTGCAAATATATCATTCAAAGACTCACATATCATACCATTAGTCCAGAAAATAACAAAAAGCAAAACATCTTGAGATACCCAGTCCAAGCTGAACATCTTAAAATGTGGCCCATCTCAGAAGGGTTAATTCTTGAATTTTCACATCTTTAACAAACCTGAAATTTATCTCCTAATCTAATCAAACAACTAACACTCTATCCTCAAACCAGGAAGGCATCTAGTCCTCAAATCTACTTTCAAATCGCAAACTTCATAATTTTCATCTTCCCTAACCTTAAGGATGAACACTAACTTTCTCATATATAATCACTTAATGCTTAGGATGACAGTCAGTCTTCTAATCTAATCCATTGCCGAGGGTCAAAATTATTATCATTACTATCATTATCATTATCAAGATCACTAGCACTACCATTATCATTACCCTAATTATAATAATGATAATAATAATAATAAAGATAATAAAAATAATAATGATAATAAGTATAATAAGTATAATAATAATAATAATAATAATAATAATAATAACAATAATAATAACAATAACAATAACAAAACAACAACAACAACAACAATAATACTAATAATAATAATAATAATAATAATAATAATAATAATAATAATAATAATAACAATAACAATAACAATAACAATAACAATAACAATAACAATAACAATAATAATAATATTCATAATAACATTGACAATAACCATAACAACAATAACAACTGTAACAAAACTAATAACAAGGTTTATAACAAGGTTTAGGCAGACTTTGGAAGGCTTCAGCTTCAGAACTATTACCATAAGAGCCATAAAACTCAATGCACCATTAGTGTGGAGAACATAGAGTAGCCTACATTGTCATGGTATGTATAGGTGCTATCTGAAACCTCTATCCTGGTTTTATTCATGTCATGTATAGATGTGATGCCATCTGACATCACAGGGTTAAATTATTCTAAGTTTATACCAAGGACGGACAGGGACTATATGTAACCTTCTAACATAACACCGAGGACCATTCCTAACATAATAATCTACCTAAAGCTAGGTGCTATAAATGTGCCCCAACACCGAAGACGGAAATTCACTTTCTGATATCTTAAAAGGTAAATTGATATCATGCATGCTGAGTCAGGAAGTACTGCTGGTATTTTGAGACTCCACTTATAAATTTACAGAATATCTATAGAAGTGTATATATGGAAAAGCTAGTACTTGTCCTTCAAAATATTTATTGACATATAGGAGTAGCCCAAACAGTAAAACTAGTATATCTTTGATCTGCTTATAGTTTCACCATTATTTGGGGGACCAGAGCTACTAGAGGTCCCACCACTCATTTTAGAGTTGTTATCCTAGCAGTTTTAGCAATTAGCACTTGTCTGTCAATGAAGTTTCAAGTAGAGGACAATTTTCAAACCTCAAAGCACCTGCAATGCCTTTTAACTGTAACTACAAGAATTATCATTAAGAATTTGCATAATAATGATTGCAAAATAATGGCACTTAAATCCACTATAAAAGTTACTAAAACACCTGCGTGACTCAGGAAATCACTGTGGCCTATTTACCATTTACACTCAGCATAGGCAAAAAAAACTGCAAGATAAAGCTTGGACTGGTTCCTTTACTCGACAACAATTCATCATCTATATTTTTTTCAGAACTAGCATGTTGGGAATTTGCTAGCCTTTGCCAGAATGCTGATGATTGCACATATACAATTTTACGCCATCATAGATCACAGCAAGTTTCAAGGACATGAGATGGAATACAGGCCATAGACTATGAGGAAAATTTACTATTTTGAAGGGCCCGGTTGATGTCTCAGGAACATTCACGAAATCCCCATTCACATGGAGTAAATGAAACTCACATGAACACAGTCACTGAAACTCCACTTTCAACTTTTTCTTGAATTAACCAGCACTCCTTCCTTGTTTATTTATACAGTACTTCAACTGATGACATGCTTTAACCTCAATTTCTGCCTTTCCTCCAGATGTAAACAAAGACTTCAAATGTTAATAAACAATCTTTTTCTTCAGTATTCACTTAAATGCACCAACTTTTGGTTTTTTGCCACAATATACCTATATCCTAAGCCCAATAATTCTAGCATCTGTTACAAGAGGTTACAATAAGGAAAGAGAGTCAATTCAAATGACATACAACTATAAAAATATCTGATAAACATCCATATCATCATACAGTAGGTAACATTATATATATCTAAATCACGCAAGACTAATGTCATACCTATTACTGAGGTTTGAATGAATCCTTTTGCTGAATGTCAGAGATATTATCTACCTTTTATCATTACTGTCGAATGCAGCAATCACAACACTCTGTCTTGAATTTATGAATGAACTTACTATATGTCAATAATCCACAGAGCAATATCAATGTTGTGAAATTCATCCCCCTTATCTATATAAGATAAAGGTGTATATACAAGCTTGTATAAAAAAGACAGCTGACAATACAAACCACCAACAATAACAGTTACATGATCCTCAAAGTAAACACTGGACAGATCCACTGTAAGCAAAGTTAACCAAAGATTTAATAATAATATATCAGAGTTGTCACTGCAGTAACACAAACGGTAACAAACTTCCTACTTCACTGTAGTTGCAGACCGATTTCCGAAGATAGGAGTAAACTGGTAACAACAAAATGTAACAGAAAGGTAAACAAACAAACACAAACACAAACACAAACACACACACACACACACACACACACACACACACACATACACACACACACACACACACACACACATATACACACACACACACACACACACATATACACACACACACACACACACATATATACACACACACACACACATATACACACACACACACACACACACACACACACACATATACACACACACACACACACGTCAGAAAAACAAAACCTTATCGTCAATCCTCTATAAATAAACTTTCTGAATATAACCAAGGAACAACAGCGATTCAGTATACACCTGGACTCGCAGGAATCAACGACACAACTGGGCGGAAATATATAAGAGAATTCATCTTTAAAAAACGCAGCTACACTACATGGGGATCCATCATTCATCGAATCCATGGAACAACACCGTAGCAATCAGACCCTTCCACCCTCAATCTTCCGCTCTATTCTTCGCCAGAATCATTCCACCGACCTACAAACATGGCTTCTGAAAGTCAATGTCAATGTTAATCGAATCGTCTATCCATTAGTGGATGACTAAATTACCTGTTCACGTAATGCCGAATCCATTCTGGGATGGAATTAAATACACAACCTCCTCTCACCGCTTCATCGACCACACTGAGAATGTTTTCAAAATAATGTTCCAATAATGTGGCGATCGGCGATATTTTGGTCGTGCTGCCAACTGCACCTCGTCGTTCGATTTTATATATCTATAGACTGCTACAACCTATTACAGTTTTATTAGATGCGATATGTTTTATTGTAACTTTTGATTATACCAAGGGTTAATTTACCTTGTAGAATTTGTCTGGCACTGTAATCAAAAGTGTTCGATAGTTGGCAGCCTTGACAGCATGGACTATACGTCGACTGTAAACACGGAAAATTGAAAATTAAGAATGAGCTTACGATTAACCATTCATACTTGAAAACAATGACTCTACCGTAAGATTTATACAGTATTTTTTCTAGAGACAAGTTTTTCCTTCAATTCATTTAGTAGTCATGTATGCACATTTAAAAGACTATACTTTATTTCAATGATCATGTATATGTTTACATTTTTAGTTGTTTTCATATGAAAATGTCTTTCATTTATTTTCATCGTCCAGTGCAGATTACTCGGGTACACATTTGCGATTCTCAATCA
>BOPN01005270.1:92500-95000 GCA_017312705.2 Penaeus japonicus
GTGTGTGTGTGTGTGTGTGTATTTGTGTGTGTGTGTGTGTTTTTGTTTTTACTTTTGTGTGTGAGTGTTAGTGTGTGTCTTTTTATTTATTATTGTTTCATTTTTAACATTTGTGTACACATATGTGCATTTGTTTGTTTGTTTCCTATGTTCCTTTTCCTGTATTTTGTTGTTTATGTATCTGTGTCTTTGTTTGTATATTTTTGTCTGTCTGTTGGTACCTGTGTGAGTATTTACTACATTTTCCTCTTCACATCTCACTAATCATATATATGTATTTGAATGATTTTATTTATGCATTTATCATTTTTTTACATGTATACCAATAGGTTATATTCCCCTCCATAAATATTGGAATATCAGCTTGAATATATTAATTATTTATAGTTGTTGCATCACATATCAATGCTTCGTTTATCCATTATTGTTGGCAATAACCGTTTGATAGCGAATGTAATGTATAGCATGTCGGTTTTCAAATTATGTTTACAATCTGGGACATGAATAGATATTTTTATCCAGTGGGATAATTGAGTTTTATTTTGGTGTGCTGGCTGCCTCATTTAGAAAATAAGATGATCAGTTTTTAAAGTCTCTCGTGACGTTCAATCGCGTGCTTTCCGCTGACCCCAGACTGTTATTTCTGATCTGTGTCTGATAGGAATATTTTTTTTTTTTTTTTTTATAGACTTCAGCTGTTTAGTAAGTGTTGATCTTCATACCATGATTGATTTCCTTTTGGTTAATTGGTTCATATTGTTTAAGCTTGATTTAGGTCTTGTCTTCTCTTAGTTAAATTTGTATTTTTGGCTGCATTTGGTTTGGTTCTTCGTTCCTCCTGGTTCCGCTATTTGACGCTTTTAGTACCTTTTGGTTCAGCTTGGTGGTTTGGTCCATTTTGGTCAAGATTGGTTTGGTTCTTTGATTCGTCGCTTGGTCCATCCCTCTCACCGAGGTTCTGTTATGATTGGAGGTATAAACACACCCGCCACCTCTCTGGGTTGGCTTCGGTATGACCTCGGCTGAAGAGCCTTTAAACTGCTAGCACAACCCACCAACTGGGATAGGTCAGGTCAGGCTGAGAAAGGCTTCATTAGATGGTATTGACTCAGTTGAATTATGCGAGTGATAGAATCGCTATTATTGCTGATGTTTTTGTGTGTGTTATTGTGGTTGCTATTGATTGTATTTTTATTATTATTATGTTATTATTTTTATTGTTATTATCATCATTGATATTATTGATGTTTTTATTTTTGTTTCATTTTTAATATTATTTACTATTTATCATCTTCATTATTGTTGTGATTATTATTGTTATTATTATTATTATCATTCTTCTTCTTATTATTGTTATTATTGTTTTTGTTTTTGTTATTGTTATTATAATTATATTATAATGTTATTGTTATTATTATCAGTATCAATGTTATACTATATTTTTTGCAAATATTCCTGTTGTATTACTATTATCATTATTATTATTATTATTATTATTATTATTAGTTTTATTATTTTTGATGTTATTGTTATAATTTTTGTTATCATCATCATCATCATTATCATTAAAAACTGATATTGATGTGAACAATTTTATTGGTAATGTCATTATTACTATTATTATTGTCATCATTATTGTTGTAATTATTAGATGATTGTTATCATTGTTGTTCTTGTTATTATTTATTTGCATTCTCTTTTCCTGATAATCATCATTTTTAGCATTGCTAATAGGAATAATAGTATTATCCATATAATTTAGTAGCATTTTTGTAATTGTTCTAATGAATTATAATTTTAATCTTAATGTTGTAGATATCCTTTTATTTTTGTGATAACTGCTAATTTTTATTTCTTTTGTTACTGTATTTATTGTTATTGAAAATATTATTTTTTTATATTGATTATATAACTGACTCACTCACTTAGCCCCCCCCCCCCCCAAACACACACACACACATGCACATACATGTACATGCTCTCTCTCTCTCACACACACACACACACACACACACACACACACACACACACACACACACACACACACACACACACACACACACACACACACACACACACACACACAAGGAAAAAAAAAAGATGCACATACATTCTCTCCTTCACTCACCAACTTGCTTACTAAGCCTCTTATGATTGAACTGAGATGCTCATGTGTATATGATTACCAAGTCACTCACACTCAGAATGTATGTATGAATATGCTTCCACACATGCGTATACCTATATTGATATTTAATGATGGTAATTACATCAAGTGCAATTAAGGGAGTGTATAATGTTTATAGTCTTATTATTAGATTATTTTATTTTGCCATCGATCATATGTTGTAGAAAGGTCAACTCTTGACCTGGTAGTCATTTGGGAGATCAGCTCTGGCTATGATTAAGGCTCAAACACATTCCCAGCAATCAAAATGGTTGTAGATAAGTTCAGTATTGCTAATGCAATTCTGGGAAGGTTATTATTGTTTTTTTTAAT
>BOPN01005271.1:5000-7500 GCA_017312705.2 Penaeus japonicus
GGGAATAAGGGGGGTGATGGGAGGTGGAGGAGGAGGAGGAGGAGGGCGAGTTGGGGAGATGGGAGGAGGAGATGGAGGAAGGAGGGGAAGATGGGAGGAGGGGAGGGGGTGATGGGAGGGGTGGAGGAGGTGAAAGAAGAGGACAGCTGGGATGAAAGGAGGGGGGAGGGAGGGGGGATGATGGGAGGAGGGAGGAGGAGGGGGAAGTGGGAGATGGAAAATTATGGAAAGAGAGTAGGAGGGGAGGATGAAAGGAGGGGAGGAGGAGGGAGGGGGGAGGAGGAGGAAGGAGGAGGAGGGGGGAGGGGAGGGGGGAGGGGGGAGGGGAGGAGGGAGGGGAGGAGGGAGGGAAGGAGGGGAGGAGGGGAGGCAGGAGGGAGGGGGAGGAGGGAAGGCTAGGGGGAAGGGGGGAGATGGGGGTGATGGGAGGTGGAGGAGGAGGAGGGGGAAGGAGGAGGAAGGAGGAGGAGGAGCTGGAAGGCTAGGGGGAAAGGGGGGAGATGGGAGGTGAAGAAGGGGGACGGCTAGGATGAAAGGAGGGGGAGGGAGGGGGATGATGGGAGGAGGAGGAGGAGGGGGAAGTGGGAGATGGAAGGTGGAGGAGGAGGAGGAGGGGAGGATGAAAGGAGGGGGAGGTGGAGGAGGGGGAGGGGGATGATGGGAGGAGGAGGAAGGGAGGGCGAGGAGTTGGGGGGGGGGGGGGAGATGGGTGGAGGAGGAGGAGGGGGAGATGGAAGGAGGAGGGGGGGGGGGGGATGGGAGGAGGAGGAGGAGGGGAAGGAGGAGGAGGAGGAGGAGGAGGAGGAGGAGGAGGGCGAGGAGGAGGGGGAAGGCTAGGAGGAGGAGGAGGATGGGGAGGATGGGAGGGCGAGGGGGATGATGGGAGGAGGAGGAGGGAGGCGGAGGGGGATGATGGGAGGAGGAGGAGGAGGGGGAAGATGGGAGGAGGAGGAGGAGGAGGAGGAAGATGGGAGGAGGGGGGGGATGATGGGAGGAGGAGGGAGGGGAGGAGGAAAAGGAGGGGGAGATGGGAGGAGGAGGAGGAGGGGAGGCGAGGGGGAAGATGGGAGGAGGAGGGGATGGAAAAGGGTGAGGAAGATAAGGGGGAGGAGGAGAAGAAAGAGAAGGAGGAGGAAAAGAGTGAGGAAAATGAGGAGGAGGAGGGGAGGGAAGATGGGAGGAGGAGGAGGAGAAAGAGGGGGGTGATGGGAGGAGGAGGGGGAAGGTGGGAGGAGGAGGGGATGGAAAAGGGTGAGGAAGATAAGGGGGAGGAGGAGAAGAAAGAGAAGGAGGAGGAAAAGAGTGAGGAAAATGAGGAGGAGGAGGAGGAAGAGGAGAAGGAGGGGAAGGCGGGAGTAGGGGGAAAGGGAGAAGAAGGATGAGGAAGTGTGGGAAGAAGGGAGATAAATAGGAGGAGGAGAAAAAGAGGAGGATAAGTGAGAAGAGGGAGAGGGGGATGGGGCGAAGGAGTGGGAAGAGGAGTAGGAGGAGGAGAAGTTGGAAGAAGGAGATTGGGAGGAGATGGAGGAGGATAAGGAGGAGGAAGATGAAAAAGAGGAATAGGGGAGGAGGAGCAGCATAAGTAGTAAGGGGATGGGGGATGGGGGTAGGGAGGAGGATAAGAAGGACGTATAGAAGGAGGAGGAAGAGAAGAAGAAGGATGAAGAAGGAAGAGGAAGAGAGGGAAGTGGAAGAAGAAGGAGAACGAATAAGGCAATCAACACCTCACTTGACTTGTAATATAGAATCTTTATCTAGCTTCTATTGGGAAACCAGAGGAATGCTTAAAGATAGACGAGAGACGACAATGGCCTAGTCTCTCTCTCTCTCTCTCTCTCTCTCTCTCTCTCTCTCTCTCTCTCTCTCTCTCTCTCTCTCCCTTCCCCATTTCTGTTTGTCAAATTGGATAGCATGTATTCGCTTAAACAAAACCCAATTATAATAATAACATTAACTAAATCGTAGCGTCCTGTAGACTTCCTCTTCGGACGAGTAAAAAAGAAAAACAAACAAAAAAAAACTGGTTAGTGTTTTCCTTTGTTTGGTGTATTCATCTATTCCTGGCTGGAGTCGTATGTCTTTTAAAACCAATTGGGAGGACGATAACATAAAACCCAAACCGGTCACATAATTCAGATCACCATTATCCAACCGCACGTGTCGTTTCGTCGGGGTAACGCTTGTTAACAGCACTTTTGTGTGAAGACGAAACCCATTACGTATAACATGAATCTAGCTGACTAGATACTCCCATCTGTGTCTGGTGAAGGTTATTGCTTATTGCTGAAGTGGGACGACCCATAACATTTATTGAACCCTAGGCCCTTTTGTTCATAGCTGCTACTGGTATACGATCGACACTCACTGTGATGGTGCTTCGGAAAAGATACGGTGCATAAGGTGGGTATGGTGATGATGATGGTGATGATGATGGTGAAGATCAGTACTTAGGCTCAGAGTCATCAACACATCAATATTTTATCTTCATCTTTTTCTTCTT
>BOPN01005271.1:45000-57500 GCA_017312705.2 Penaeus japonicus
ATACAAATTTATTTAAATCTTATATAAACTTACTTAAATCTTATAAAAAAATTACTTAAATCTTATATAAATTTCCTTAAATCTGATATAAAATTACTTGAATCTTATATAAAATTACTTAAATCTTATATAAACTTACTTAAATCTTATATAAACTCACTTAGACCTTATATAAACTTATTTAAATCCCATATAAACTTACTTAAATCTTATGTAAACTTACTTGTATCTTATATAAACTTACTTAAATCCTATAAAAACTTACATAATTTTATATAAACTTACTTAAATCTTATATAAACTTACTTAAATCTTATATAAACTTACTTAAATCTTATATAAACTTACTTAAATCTTATGTAAACTTAAATCTTATATAAACTTATTAAAATCTTATATAAACTTACTTAAATATTAT
Organism: Penaeus japonicus; assembly: GCA_017312705.2. NCBI lineage: Eukaryota > Metazoa > Arthropoda > Malacostraca > Decapoda > Penaeidae > Penaeus > Penaeus japonicus. The sequence goes on from BOPN01005271.1 coordinate 45,419, forward strand.
ATAAACTTACTTAAGTATTATATAAACTTACTTAAATATTATATAAACTTACTTAAATCTTATATAAACTTACTTAAATCCTATATAGATAGCACACTTTACTATGCCGATCTAGAATAAGTCCTTTTCAATATCCGGGTTACTTTAATGAGGCTCTGGAATTAGGATAATTGAAATGCGCAAAACTGTGGAGCTGCATAGGTTAATTATCAGCTCTTAATGCTATTACTATCTAAGTACATGTATTTTGCGTTTCACACAGTTGATTGACCTAATTACATCACAGAGTGCATCATGTGTTATGTACATTATCGCGACTTTAGTGCTTAAGTACGAATGACCAAATTGTTCGATTGAAGATCCCACCTATTAATGAATAATCCGCAACCAATATCGTTAACCAAAAACAAATATAACTTTTTTCAGAAAAAAAAATCACCTATAAACTTTTTTTTCAGAAATAAAAATAATTCATAAACTTATCTTCATTTTAAATAAATAAAACAAGTTACTATGTCGAATAACTATATTATTACTCTCTCTACTTTATACCATGCAATATTTATAAACAAAGGAGAGAGAGAGAGAGAAAGAGAGAGAGTAATAATAATAACAATAACTCGAATTTCATACAAAGGTCACTTAAATATGGTTCTCTGGATAAGAACATTGAAAGAGGAAACACTAGAGCTACGTACGTTAACTCGAGTTCCACGTTAAGTATGATAGAAAAGCTATTCTTTACTCGTGTATTTAGAAATTGGTTATTTCACAAATTCATATTTAGCTTAACTTTTCATGTTTGCATATTGATCAGTCTCTATTATAACAAGCTGAATGTTTATGCTTGCAAGAAGTGATAAGTTAAGCATCATTATCTCAATTCATGAAACTGAAATCGGATCAACAGAGTACACAATTTTCTATATATGATATTGATAGTCTACATGTATGTCTTTTTAACAATATAGAATACGAGTGCTAATGCAAATATTGATTTTCTTTAGTCGCTGACTTGTCTGATAACCGAAAGAAGAGTGATTCATGTGACCTTTCCTTCTTGAAAATTCGTCCTTAGACAAAAAATCTGGGAAAATCCTCTTTTTTTTTTTCTTTCTTTCTTTGAAGAATCTGCCAATAGCACATTGAGGAATATGATGCAGCACCTTGTTTGTGAAATAATACTCATTCTTCCAATACTTTGAGGTCGTAAATTGACCTACCGTAAAGTTGATGAAGAAAGGTCACAATTGCCAACGTAAATTACACACATGGCAACAGGCGACTGACTGCTAATGGGAAGGCGAATATTCAGATCGTAACTGATATACACTACTGGAAATACAACAATAGTTATTGTTCTGCAGTGCATATCTCTTTGCAGACTCTATGTACCTCATGTTCTCATATGGAGTTGCTTTACTATCCACAGATTCTAATCTCATTTCTTAATTACGAAATGTATCCAGATGGAAGGATATTATACCTGTTTATTCATTTATTCATTTATTTATTTATTTAGGGAGCGATAAAAAAAAGATAAAATTATAAAATACAAACGCAAGAAACTCAGATTTTTTTTCACCTCGAGAGAAATATTAAATTAAATTAAAAAAAAAAAAAATTCACAACGAGAGAATATTTTTTTCCACAGACATAAGAGTGAATATCAAACGCCCGATTACATTTTAGCTTCAGTCGATTATTATTTGTCTTTACAGATAACCAGAGAGAGAAAGTGTATAAAAGAAAATGAATGATACTAAGATACAAGATATGCAATATTGAAATGTTTACTACATGTCTTGCGTTGTAGAATTATTTCCTCTCACTCATATTTTTTTCTACCTTTGTCTCCATAAACTCATAAATTCACTCATAAACCATTAATGATATAGACATTGAATAGTGTGTGTGTGTGTGTCTGTGTGTGTATCTATGTGTGTGTGTGTGTGTTTTTGTATGCATGCATGTGTGTGCGATAATAATATTAACATTAACAGCAACAACAATGATGAGCATACATTCGAGGTGTATGTGTCCTTTCATAAGCTATAATCTGAAGAATGAAAATAAATATTAATTTTAGCCATATATCTACCTATCAACCAATCTAGCAATATATGTATATATATATATATATATATATATATATATATATATATATATATATATATATATATATATATATATATATATATATATATATATATATATATATATATATATATATATGTATATAAATTGCCATAATTAATGCTTGGTAATCTACTACATATTTTTAAATACATATCAATGCTAGTTGAAATTATTCATAATTATCCAACTTACTAGCATTTTTTGTGTGAAAACTACGGTTGTATTTTCCTTTCCTCTTTTTTTTTAAAGAGTAATTCGAACTTATGCAAACTTTAGGTACTCAATCGATACTGTTATATATTTTAGAAGCCCACGCTCTGTTTCTTATCTGCTATTACACAATGGCAACCATGTAATTTACTGTAGCAAGAAAAAAAATGAAATACAAACTTTAGGAGACTCGGAAGCGCATCAAAGCCTATTTATAGAATTGATTGAAACTGACATTTAAAATGAAATAAAATATACTATTGTTCTGGAATATCAAATTGCATAATTAGTAAATCCTGATTGCATTTCAGGATTTTGAAAATCATGCCTAGAAGTTTTCTAGATTAATGATCAGTTTGCTTTGTTTCTTGGATTACCTTTTTGAATTATTTGCTTTAATATATAAGTTAGAAGGTCTGCTCTGGGTGTCGTGTGTGCATATAAGTAGATTCATATTGAAGTCATTTCAATAATAGGCGCCACGGAAAAATAGGCTTTGATCACGTACATGTAGTGTTCAGTAGCTTTTAATTTATATACCGCGTGAGTAAGTAGATAATTACGTCGAATTATCCTGGAAATCAAAATAATTATCATTCTAATTTTGACAATGAATAGATAGATCATGCAAGGCCCACAATATATCTTATCATCATTAATTAAAAACTATTTTTCCCTCTTCCTTCTCTTTCTCTTCCAGTTCCAGTAAATGTAATGAAGGAAAAACGACTTCCTTGAATTTCTGATGAAAGACAAATAGTAAATTGGGTTTAGATCTTGTTATGTGTGTGATGTTTGTTTCCGTGTTGATCATCTTCATGTTCATTTCGTATCGTTGTCTTTGTTATTGTCTTTATTATCATTATTATTACTCTCTTTCTCTCGCTTTCTCACTCTCTCTTTCTCTTTCTCTCTCTCTTTCTCTCTCTCTCTCTCTCTCTCTTTCTCTTTCTCTCTCTCTCTCTCTCTCTCTCTCTCTCTCTCTCTCTCTCTCTCTCTCTCTCTCTCTCTCTCTCTCTCTCTCTCTCTCTCTCTCTCTCTCTCTCTCTCTCATTTGTTCATAAATATTGCATGATACAAAAAATTAGAGAGGGAATGTTATCTTGTAGTTAGTAAATCAAGGTTGCGGTTTAGCATATTTAATGGATTTGTGTATTTACTTTATAAATTAAAACGAAAACAAAGTCTTGTTTGCTTTGATTTACTCAGTGAAACAACGTTAATCCGTTTTGTTTATTTTGTATTTTTTTAGTCAACACTTTCCATATCTAATTAATTGCGACATCACTAATGCATTATATCAAACGGTTGCCATTAACGTGAGGACACATACGCGATAAATGCAACTTGCAACTTCATTGTTATTATTGCGAATGTGATTGGTAAATATCACGCTGATACATTTGTGTATGATTATATGTATATATATATATATATATATATATATATATATATATATATATATATATATATAGAGAGAGAGAGAGAGAGAGAGAGAGAGAGAGAGAGAGAGAGAGAGAGAGAGAGAGAGAGAGAGAGAGAGTGTGAGTGAGTGATAGAGTGAGCATGGAACGAGAAAGGGATTTATGCATATACTGCATTGACAAAGAATTCCTCATGCATACATAATGAAAGAATTTGTTCAATTTTCCCCTTTGGCAGAGTTCGGTCAACAAAGGATCAATTGCAAGCCATTTCCGACTCTGAAGCCTCATCCAGTCAGGAATGAACCAACAATACATTCCTATGAAGCCGAGTGGTTCATATTCATACTCGCAAAGCAATCGAGATTTCACTTTTTTTTTTTTTTTTTTTTTTTGGTAGATAAAGGGGAATTCATCGACCCCATTTTATAAAACAAATCTCGAAGTTAGGGAGAGCAAGAGTTCATACGAAAGCGCTTGCATGCACAGAAGAAGATTCCCCCTGGATAGAGATGACTTTTTTCCCTAACATCTATATGATTTTGTATGTCGAAACGGTGATGTTATTTTGTTTGTTGTGTAGCTATGTTTGGTTACTTCGCATTATTATCTTCTTAATTAATGCAGTGAATTACCTTTTTTTCTGGTCAAGCAAAAATAGATTAATTCTTATCTTTAAAAATTTTGACTGACTGCGAATATTCAGATTGTAACTAATATATACTACTGGAAATACAACAATAGTTATTGTTCTGCAGTACATATCTCTTTGCAGGCTCTATGAACCTCATTTTCTCATATAGAGCTGCTATACCATCCACAGACTCTAATCTCATTTCTTAATTACGAAATATATCCAGATGGAAGGGTATTATACCTGTTTATTCATTTATTGATAAATTTTTAGGGACGATAACAAAAAAAATAAATAAAAACCAAACGCAAGAAACTCAGATTTTTTTTCTCACCTCGAGAGAAATATTTTAAACATTTCAACAGATATAAGAATGAATATAAATCACCCGATTATATTTTAGCTTCAGTCGACTAATAATTGTCTTTACAGATAACCAGAGATATATCGTGTATAAAAGATAATGAATGATACCAAGATGCAAGTTATGCAATATTGAAATATTTACTGCATGTCTTGCGTTGTAGAATTATTCCCTTTCACTCATAATTTTTTTCTACATTTGTCTTCTTAAACTCATAAACTCACTCATAAACCATTAATGAAATAGACATTGAATAGTATGTGTTTGTGTGCTTGTGTGTGTGTGTGTGTGTGTGCTTATGTGTGTGTGTGCGCTTGTGTGTGTGTGTGTGTGTGTCCTTGTGTGTGTGTGTGTGCTTGTGTGTGTGTGTGTGTCCTTGTCTGTGTGTGTCCTTGTGTGCTTGTGTGTGTGTGTGTGTATGTGTGTGTACACTGTACAGCGTGTGTCGAGATGTGAATGCATGTAGGAACAAAAGCTAGCATTCCGTTGGTTGAAGATGTGACATATTTGTGACATAGATGTGACTACTGTTGTATTTTCCTTTCCTCTTTTTTTAAGAATAATTCGAACTTATGCAAACTTTAGGTACTCAATCGAGACTGTCATGTATGTTAGAAACTTATTGTCTAGAAGCCCACGCTGTTTATCTGCTATTACACAATGGCAACCATGTAATTTACTGTAACCAGAAAAAAAAATAAATACAAAGTTCAGGGGACTTGGAAGCTCAACAAAGCCTATTTATAGAAATGATTGAAACTGACATTTAAAATGAAATAAAATATACTATTGTTCTGGAATATTAAATTGCATAGATTAGTAAATCCTGATTTTATTTCAGGATTTTGAAAATCATGCCGAGTAGTTTTCTAGATTAATGATCAGCTTTGCTTTGTTTCATGGATGCCTTTTGAGTTATTTGGTTAATTTAAGTTAGAACGTATGCTCTGGTGTCATTATTATAGCATATAAGTAGATTGATATTGAAGTCATTTTGACAATATGCGCCACGGAAAAATAGGCTTTGATCACGTACATGTAGTGTTCAGTAGCTTTTAATTTACTTTCCGCGGGAGTAAGTAGATAATTACGTTAAATTAACCTGGAAATCAAAATAATTATCATTCAATTTTGACAATGAATAGATAGATCATGCAAGGCCCATTATATATCTTATCATCATCAATTAAAAACTACTTTTCGTCCTTCCTTATCTTTCTCTTCCAATTTCAGTTGAATAGGTAGATCATGCAAGATCCATAATATATCTTATCATCATCAATTAAAAAACTACTTTTCCCTCTTCCTTCTCTTTCTCTTCCAGTTCCAGTGAATGTAATGAAGGAGAAACGACTTCCTTGAATTCCTGATGAAACACAAATAGTAAATTGGGTTTAGATCTTGTTATGTGTGTGATGTTTGTTTCCGTGTTGATCATCATGTTCATTTCGTATCGTTGTCTTTGTTATTGTCTTTATTATCATTATTATTTTCTCTCTCTCTCTCTCTCTCTTTTCTCTCTCTCTTTCTCTTTCTTTCTTTCTTTCTCTCTCTCTCTTTCTCCCTCTCTCTCTCTCTCTCTTTGTTTCTCTCTCTCTCTTTCTCTCTCTTTCCCTCTCTCTCTCTATCTCTCTCTTTCTCTCTCTCTCTCTTTCTTTCTTTCTTTCTTTCTCTCTATCTCTCTCTTTCTCTCTCTCTCATTTGTTCATAAATATTGCATGATACAAAATTAGAGGAATGTTATCTTGTAGTTAAATGCAAATCAAGGGTTGCTGTTTTAAGCATATTTAATGGATTTGTGTATTTACTTTATAAATTAAAACGAAAACAAAGTCTTGTTTGCTTTAATTTGCTCAGTGAAACAACGTTAATCCGTTTTTCTTCGTCTCTATTTAGCTTTTTTTTTTTTTTTTTTTTTTGTCAACACTTTCCGTATCTAATTAATTGAGACATCACCAATGCATTATATCAAACGGTTGTCCTTAACGCGAGGACATATACACGATAATTGCAACTTCATTGTTATTCTTCCGAATGAGAATGGTAAATATCACGCTGATAGCTTTGTGTATGATTATATGAATATATATGTAGATATATATGTATATATATATACATATATATATATATATATAGAGAGAGAGAGAAAGGGTGTGTGTGTGTGCATGTGTGTGTGTGGGGGGGGGGGGGGGGTGCGTGTGTGTGTGTGTGTATGTGTGTGAGTGATAGAGTGAGCATGGAACGAGAAAGGGATTTATGCATATACTGCATTGACAAAGAATTCCTCATGCATACATAATGAAAGAATTTGTTCAATTTTCCCCTTTGGCAGAGTTCGGTCAACAAAGGATCAATTGCAAGCCATTTCCGACTCTGAAGCCTCATCCAGTCAGGAATGAACCAACAATACATTCCTATGAAGCCGAGTGGTTCATGTTCATACTCGCAAAGCAATCGAGATTTCACCCTTTTTTTTCTTTTTTTCTTTTAGTAGATGAAGGGGAATTCATCGACCCCATTTCATGAAACAAATCTCGAAGTTAGGGAGAGCAAGAGTTCATACGAAAGCGCTTGCATGCACAGAAGAAGATTCTCCCTGGATAGAGATAACTTTTTTCCTTAACATCTATATGATTTTGCATGTCGAAACGGTGATGTTATTTTGTTTGTTGTGTAGTTGTGTTTGGTTACTTGGCATTATTATCTTCGTAATTGTTGTAGTGAATCACCTTTTTTTCTGGTTAAGCAAAAGTAAAATAATTCTTTTCTTAAAGAATTTTGATCATTTTTCTCCTAAACTAACTTAAATATTATATAATCTTATTTAAATCTTATATAAACTTATTTAAATCTTATATAAACTTACTTAAATCTTATATAAATTTACTTAAATATTATATAAACTTACTTAAATCTTATATAAACTTACTTAAATCTTATAAAAACTTACTTAAATCTTATATAAACTTACTTAAATATAATATAAACTTAATTAAATCTTATATAAACTTACTTAAATCTTATATAAATTTACTTAAATCTTATTTAAACTTACTTAAATCTTATATAAACTTACTTAAATCTTATATAAACTTACTTAAATCTTATATAAACTTACTTAAATCTTACATAAACTTACTTAAATCTTATATAAACTTACTTAAATATAATATAAACTTAATTAAATCTTATATAAACTTACTTAAATCTTATATAAACTTACTTCTTATATAAACTTACTTAAATCTTATATAAACTTACTTAAATCTTATATAAACCTATTTAAATCTTATATAAGCTTACTTAAATATTATATAATCTTACTTAATTTTTTTATAAACTTACTTAAATCCTATATAAACTACTTAAATCTTATATAAACTTACATAAATCTTATAAAAACTTAAATCTTATAAAAACTTAAATCTGGAATTACTGGAATTACGATGATTGAAATACGCAAAAGTCTGGAGCTGCATAGGTTAATTATTAGCTCTTAATGCTATTACTATCTAAGTACATGTATTTTGCGTTTCACACAGTTGATTGACCTAATTACATCACAGAGTGCATCATGTGTTAAGTACATTATCGCGACTTTAGTGTTTAAGTTCGAATGAAAAAAATGTTCGATTGAAGATCCCATCTACTAATTGAATAATCCACATCCAATATCGTTAACCAAAAACAAATATAAGTTCTTTTTTTTAATCACCTATAAACTTTTTTTTCAGAAAGAAAAGTTGTTTATAAACTTATCTTCATTCTGAATGAATAAAACAAGTTACTATGTCGAATAACTATATTATTACTCTCTCTATTTTGTACCATGGAATATCTATAAATAAAGGAGAGGGAGAAAGAAAGAGAGAGAAAGAGAGAGAGAGTAATAATAATAATAATAACTCGAATTTCATACAAAGGTCACTTTAATATGGTTCTCTGGATAAAAACATTGCATGAGGAAACACTAGAGCTACGTACGTTAACTTGAGTTGCATGTTAAGTATGATAGAAAGGCTGTTCTTTACTCGTGTATTTAGAAATTCGTTATTTCACAAATTCATATTTAGCTTAACTTTTCATGTTTGCATATTGATCAATCTCTATTATAACAAGCTAAATGTTTATGCTTGCAAGAAGCCATAAGTTAAGCATCATTATCTCAATTCATAAAACTGAAATCGGATCAACACAATTTTCTATATATGATATTCATGTATATTTTTTTAACAATATGGAATACGAGTGCTAATGCAAATTTTGATTTTCTTTCTTTGGAGACCCGTACGATGACCAAAAGAAAAGTGATTCATGTGATCTTTCCTTCTCGAAAATTCGTCCTTAGGCAAAAAATCTGGGAAAATCCTTTTCTTTTCTTTTCTTTTTTTTTCTTTTTTGAATAATCTGCCAATAGTACATTGAGGAAAATGATGCAGCACCTTGTTTGTGAAATAATACTCATTCTTTCAATACTCTGAGGTCGTAATTTGACCTACCGTAAAGTTGATGAAGAAAGGTCACAATTGCCATCGTAAATTACACACATGGCAACAGGCGACTGACTACTAATAGGAAGAAATGTTATATTAAATTAAATCATTTTTTTTCACGTCAAGAGAATATATATGTATATTTTTTTTTCCACAGACATAAGAGTGAATATCAAACGCCCGATGATATTTTAGCTTTAGTCGAATATTATTTGTCTTTACAGATAACCAGAGAGAGAAAGTGTATAAAAGAAAATGAATGAAACCGAGATGCAAGATATGCAATATTGAAATGTTTACTGCATGTCTTGCGTTGTAGAATTATTCCCTTTCACTCATAATCTTGTCTATTTTTGTCTCCATAAACTCATAAACTCATTCATGAACCATTAATGAAATAGACATTGAATAGTGTGTTTGTGTGTGTGTGTGTGCAGTGTGTGTCGAGATGTGTGTGTGTTGTGTGTGTGTGTGTGCTTGTGGGTGTGCTTGTGTGTGTGTATGTTCGTGTGTGCGCTTGTGTGTGTGTGTATGTGTGCTTGTGTGTGTGTGTGTGTGTGTGTGCAGCGAGTGTGGAGATGTGAATGCATGTAGGAACAAAAGCTAGCATTCCGTTGGTTGAAGATGTGACATATTTGTGACATAGATGTGACTACTGTTGTATTTTTCTTTCCTCTTCTTTAAGAGTAATTTGAACTTATGCAAACTTTAGGTACTCAATCGAGACTGTTATATATGTTAGAAACAAATTGACTAGAAGCCCAGGCTGTTTATCTGCTATTACACAATAGCAACCATGTAATTTACTGTAATAAGAAAAAAGATGAAATACAAACTTCAGGAGACTCGGAAGCGCAACAAAGCCTATCTATAGAAATGATTGATACTGACATTTAAAATGAAATAAAATATACTATTGTTCTGGAATATCAAATTGCATAATTAGTAAATCCTGATTGCATTTCAAGATTTTGAAAATCATGCCGAGTAGTTTTATAGATTAATGATCAGATTTGCTTTGTTTTATCGATGCCTTTTGAGTTATTTTGATAATTTAAGTTAGAACGTATGCTCTGGTGTCATTATTATAGCATATAAGTAGATTGATATTGAAGTCATTTTGATAATAGGCGCCACGGAAAAATAGGCTTTGATCACGTACATGTAGTGTTCAGTAGCTTTTAATTTATTTGCCGCGGGAGTAAGTAGATAATTACGTCGAATTAACCTGAAAATCAAGATAATTATCATTCTAATTTTGACAATGAATAGATAGATCATGCAAGGCCCATAATATATCTTATCATCATTAATTAAAAACTACTTTTCCCTCTTCCTTCTCTTTCTCTTCCAGTTCCAGTGAATGTAATGAAGGAGAAACGACTTCCTTGAATTCCTGATGAAACACAAATAGTAAATTGGGTTTAGATCTTGTTATGTGTTTGTTTCCGTGTTGATCATCTTGTTCATTTCGTATTGTTGTCTTTGTTATTGTCTTTATTAACATTATTATTACTCTCTCTTTCTCTCGCTTTCTCTCTCTCTCTTTCTCTCTCTCTCTCTTTTCTCTTTCTTTCTTTCTCTCTCTCTCTTTCTCTCTCTCTTTTTTCTCTCTCTCTCTTTGTTTCTCTCTCTCTCTCTTTCTTTCTCTCTCTCTCTCTCTTTCTCTCTTTCTCTCACTCTCTCTCTTTCTATCTCTCTCGTTTGTTTATAAATATTGCATGGTACAAAATTAGAGGAATGTTATCTTGTAGTTAAATGCAAATCAAGGTTTGCTGTTTTAAGCATATTTAATGGATTTGTGTATTTACTTTATAAATTAAAACGAAAACAAAGTCTTGTTTGCCTTAATTTGCTCAGTGAAACAACGTTAATTCGTGTTTGTTTGTTTTTTCGTCTTTATTTTGTATTTTTCTTTAGTCAACACTTTCCATATCTAATTAATTGAGACATCACTAATGCATTATATCAAACGGTTGTCCTTAACGCGAGGACACATACACGATAATTGCAACTTCATTGTTATTCTTCCGAATGAGATTGGTAAATATCACGCTGATAGCTTTGCGTATGATTATATGTAGATATATATGTATATATATGTATATATATATATATATATATATATATATATATATATATATATATAGAGAGAGAGAGAGAGAGAGAGAGAGAGAGAGAGAGAGAGAGAGAGAGAGAGAGAGAGAGGGTGTGTGTGTGTGCATGTGTGTGTGTGGGGGGGGGGGGGGGGGGTGTGTGTGTGTGTGTGTGTGTGTGAGTGAGTGATAGAGTGAGCATGGAACGAGAAAGGGATTTATGCATATACTGCATTGACAAAGAATTCCTCATGCATACATAATGAAAGAATTTGTTCAATTTTCCCCTTTGGCAGAGTTCGGTCAACAAAGGATCAATTGCAAGCCATTTCCGACTCTGAAGCCTCATCCAGTCAGGAATGAACCAACAATACATTCCTATGAAGCCGAGTGGTTCATATTCATACTCGCAAAGCAATCGAGATTTCACATTTTTTTTTATCTTTTTTTTTTTCTTTTTTATTTATTTTTTATTTTTTTCATTTATGTTTTTTCTTTTTGGTAGATAAAGGGGAATTCATCGACCCCATTTTATAAAACAAATCTCGAAGTTAGGGAGAGCAAGAGTTCATACGAAAGCGCTTGCATGCACAGAAGAAGATTCTCCCTGGATAGAGATAACTATTTTTCCCTAACATCTATATGATTTTGCATGTCGAAACGGTGATGTTATTTTGTTTGTTGTGTAGTTATGTTTTGTTACTTCGCATTATTATCTTCTT
>BOPN01005271.1:87500-92500 GCA_017312705.2 Penaeus japonicus
CCATCGGCAGGGTTTTAGTCCAAAGAAGCAAGCATTTATGAGTCAGGAAACACCATGCACTGTATCGGGGGAAGGTTTAACTCACTATGAAAAAAAGCTTTCCACTCTGTACTGAAATTGGAAAAAGATTAACTGATTTTTTCCAGAAGGATTTTCACTTTTCCTTGATAACTATTTAGACCTATTTATGGGTTTGACAGATTTATTACGAGATAAAGATATGATTGCATTGCCGGATTCATATGTTGTCAAATTGAAATGCATTTGAATTCCACAGGGTCTCTCCTCTATTAAAAAAAATATATATATTTATTTTTATTTCAAAAGCGTTCTCAAATGTTATCACTTTATGTAATCTCGCATTACTGTCCTTGAGTACCTGAATACCCAAGAGCTAGTACCTAAGGGCGTATAAAAAATAACATTCTCAAAATGACGAGTGACACCTCCTACCACTGGACCTTTCTAAACCTAGAGATTATCTAAGCGTCCCGTAGATTCTAAATTTCGGCAGTAATAACATAAGTCGATGGAAATATTTTCGATTTAGAATGACCTTGACTTTCACTTCGGAGAATTTAGTGACATTTCTCCTTAGACTCAATATCGTGTGTGAACCTCTCCTATTTATTAGCTTTCAAATCCGTATTGATTGGCTCTATCAGAACAAGAGAAGAGGATTTAGCGGTAAAAACAGATGCTGTAAGAAAATACTCGAGGAAAACTGTTTAAGCACTTGGATAGGGGTTCTTAACCTTGAGTTTATGAATGGATTTCTGTCTGGAGGTTCGCGAAAGTCAGATAATATGTTAACATATATATGTTCACTGTACCTCTTTGATTCAGGGAGATTTTTGTTGTAATTAATTAGATTTTTGTTGTAATTGTGCCATAAACACCAAATTAACCACATGTATTACACTGAATATCGTGTTTTTGCGTATTTTTCTAGGAAGTGCACCCATAATTTTCGCCAAATTCTGAAAGGGGTCTGTACTAAAGAGGTTATGAGCAAGATTATTAAGCGGTTCCATGGTGTAATGGTTAGCACTCTGGACTTTGAATCCAGCGATCCGAGTTCGAGTCTCGGTGGGACCTGCTTTAGTGTTCAATATAGTGGAACATTTCCATATTGATATATATATATATATATATATATATATATATATATATATACATATGTATGTATACATATATATATATATATATATATATATATATATATATATATATATATACATATATATATATATATATATATATATACATATATATATATATGTATACATATATATACATATATATATATATATACATATGTATACATATATATATATATAAAGATATATATACAAACATATATATAGATATATATACATATAGATATATATACATATATATACATATATATATATATACATATATATACATATATACATATACATATATATACATTTACATATATATAGATAGATAGATAGATAGATAGATGTGTATGTGTGTGTATTTATATATACTGTATATGTATGTTCATACACACACACACAAACAAAGGAAAAACAAGTAAGGCAAAAAGGAAAACAAAACCGGTAAAACTAAAACAAAAGACGACCAGCTCAGACACGGAGCAAAGAACGTTATTAAATTAAAAAAAAAAAAAAAAAAAAGATGAGGACATTTAGACCAAACAGAGAAAAGAAAAAATGAAATTGAAGTAATAATAAAAGAATTTTAAAAAATCTAACATGTTTACAACTTGACGAAACAATTAGAGTTGAAGATTCTTTCACAAGAAGCATACACCTGAACGAGGCTTTGAGACTAAGGCCTAAAAGATTAAAACCAAGAATGGCAGCTAATAAGATAAAACACGATGTTGAAAAGCTAAAAAGACTTAACAACAAACTTAACCTACAAAGAAAGTCAAAAATTAGATCTTTTTACTAAATCAACTATGAGAAAAAAAGCTAAAACGATAGAGATTTAAAAGGCCGTTAAATCACCATCGGCAGGGTTTCAGTCCAAAGATTAAAACCAAGAATGGCAGCTAATAAGATAAAACACGATGTTGAAAAGCTAAAAAGAGTTTACACATCAACAGACTTAACCTACAAAGAAAGTCAAAAATAAGATCTTTTTACTAAATCAACTATGAGAAAAAAAAAAAGCTAAATCGATAGAACTTATAAGGCCGTTATATCACCATCGGCAGGGTTTCAGTCCAAAGAAGCAAGCATTTATGAGTCAGGAAACACCAAGTACTGTATCGGGGGAAGGTTTAGCTCACTATGACAAAAAGTTTTCCACTCTGTACCGAAGTTGGAAAAAGATTAACTGATTTTTTTGGTTTTTATTTTCCAGATGGATTTTCACTTTTCCTTGATAACTATTTTGACCTGTTTATGGCTTTGACAGCTTTATTACGAGAGCAAGCTATGATTGTAGTGCCGGATTCATATGTTGTCAAATTGAAATACATTTGAATGCCACAAGGTCTCTCCTCTATTAAAAAAAAATATTTACTTTTATTTCAAAAGCGTTCTCAAATGTTATTATTTTATGTAAAGTCGCAAATTCAATGTAGACAAAGAAAGAACAAGTATAAGAGGAAAACAAAATTAGTAATAACATATATTTTAATTCAAAAGCATTCTCAAATGTTATTCTTTTATGTATTTTTTACATAACTGAATGCCCAAGAGCTAGTAATTAGGGCGTATGAAAAAAAAAAATTCTCAAAATGACGAGTGACACCTCCTACCACTGGACTTTTCAAAACCTAGAGATTATCTAAAAGTCCCGTAGATTCTAAATTTTGGCAATAATAACATAAGTCGATAGAAATATTTTCGATTTAGAATGACCTTGACTTTCATTTCTGAGAATTTAGTGACATTTCTCCTGAGTCTCAATATCGTGTGTGAACCTTTCCTATTTATTAGATTTTAAATCCGTATTGATCGGCTAAATCAGAAATAGAGAAAAGGATTTAGCGGTAAAAGCAGATGCTGCAAGAAAATACTCGAGGAAAAATGTTTAAGAACTTGGACAGGGGTTCTTAAGCTTGAGTTTATTAATGGATTTTTGGAGGTTTGTGAAAGTCAGATAATATGTTAACATATATATGTTTACTCTAACTCTTTAATACAAGGAAATTGTTGTTGTAATTAGGATTATTAGTGGATTTCAAGGAGGTTCGTGAAAGTCAGATAAAATGTTAAGATATATCTATTCACTGTACCTTTAATTCAGGGAAATTTTATGTTGTAATTAAGATTTTTGTTGTAATTGTGCCATAAACACCAAGTTAACCACATGTATTACACTGAATGTCGTGTTTTTGCGTATTTTTCTAGGAAGTGCATCCATTATTTTCGCCCAATTCTGTAAGGGGTCTTTACTAAAGAGGTTATGAGCAAGATTATTAAGCGGTTCCATGGTGTAATGGTTAGCACTCTGGACTTTGAATCCAGCGATCCGAGTTCGAGTCTCGGTGGGACCTGCTTTACTATTCAATATAGTGGAACATTTCCACATTGATATATATATATATATATATATATATATATATATATATATATATATATATATACATATCTATATCTATCTATCGATATATATATATACATACATATATATATATATATATATATATATATATATATATATATATATATATATATATATGTGTGTGTGTGTGTGTGTGTGTGTGTTTATATATATATATATGTATGTTCATACACACACACCTACACACTCAGACACGGAGCAAAGAACGTCAGACGCTGAGGCTGAATGATGGCTTGTCAGTTATTCAAAAAAGAAAAGAAAAAAAAGATGAGGACAAGATAAGACATTTAGAGCAAACAGAGTGTTTATATATGAAGAAAGAGGAAAGCAATCTTGAAAACAGAACAAATGAAATTGAAGTAATAATAAAAATGACAAAAAATTCTAACATGTTTACAACTTGACGAAATAATTAGAGTTGAAGATTCTTTCACAAGAAGCATACACCTGAACGAGGCTTTGAGACTAAGGCCTAAAAGATTAAAACCAAGAATGGCAGCTAATAAGATAAAACACGATGTTGAAAAGCTAAAAAGAATTTACACATCAACAGACATAACCTACAAAGAAAGTCAAAAATAAGATCTTTTTACTAAATCAACTATAAGAAAAAAAGCTAAAACGATAGAGATTTGAAAGGCCGTTATATCACCATCGGCAGGGTTTCAGTCCAAAGAAGCAAGCATTTATGAGTCAGGAAACACCATGCACTGTATCGGGGGAAGGTTTAACTCACTATGAAAAAAGCTTCCCACTCTATACTGAAACTGGAAAAAAGATTCCCTGATTTTTTTTTTTTTTTTTTCAGGTGGATTTTCACTTTTCCTTGATAACTATTTAGACCTTTTTATGGCTTTGACAGCTTTATTACGAGAGAAAGCTATGATTGTAGTGCCGGATTCATATGTTGTCAAATTGAAATACATTTGAATACCACAGGGTCTCTCCTCTATTAAAAAAAGATATTTACTTTTAATTCAAAAGCGTTCTCAAATGTTATCATTTTATGTAAACTAAACTCGCAAATCAAGAGTAGACAAAGAAAGAACAAGTACAAGAGGAAAACAAAATTAGTAATGATAAATATATTTACCTTTAATTCAAAAGATTCTCAAATGTTATCATTTAATGTAATCTTTTACGTAACTGAATCCCCAAGAGCTGGTACCTAAAGGCGTATAAGAAATAACATTCTCAAAATGACGAGTGACACCTCCTACCACTGGACCTTTCAAAACCTAGAGATTATCTAAAAGTCCCGTAGATTCTATATTGTGGCAGTAATAACGAGGATTTAGTGGTAAAAACAGATGCTGTAAGAAAATACTCGAGGAAAACTGTTTAAGCACTTGGACAGGGGTTCTTAACCTTGGGTTTATTAGTGGATTTTTGGAGGTTTGTGAAAGTCAGATAATATGTTAACATATATA